>JBBPPA010000182.1:0-31511 GCA_038091735.1 Leccinum pellstonianum
TATGGACCCGGTCAAACTCGATGGAATCGCCTCTTGGCCAACCCCTACTACCGTCAAAACCGTTCGTTCATTCCTCGGCTTCGCCAACTTCTATCGGCGATTCATCGACCATTATTCCGACATCGCCCGCCCCCTCATTGACCTCACTAAGAAGGAGAAACCCTGGGACTGGTCTACTGCTTGTCAGTCATCTTTTGACCGTCTCAAGAAAGCTTTCCTGTCCAAACCTGTCCTTCGCCTCCCCGATCTCTCCGCCCCCTTTGCGATCGCTACTGATGCTTCTCGTGACGCCACCGGAGCGATCCTTCTTCAAACCGACTCCAACGGCGATTGGCATCCTTGTTCTTATCTCTCCCAATCCTTTATCCCCGCAGAACGAAACTACGACATCTATGACCGAGAATTACTCGCGGTCATCCGTGCCCTCAAGGCATGGCGCCAATACCTCCGCGGATCCCCTTTCCCAGTCCAAGTCTTCACCGATCATAAAAACCTTACTTTCTTCCGCAGTCCCCAACACCTAAATCGTCGCCAAGCCCGCTGGCTCCTCGACCTCGCCGACTTTGACCTTAAAATCACCCATGTTCCAGGGACTCAACTTGCTGGTCCTGATGCTCTCTCTCGCCGTCCCGATAAACTCTCTCTTAACGCAGATAACGAGGACGTTACTCTTCTGCCCCCTTCCCTTTTCGTTCGTGTCATCGACACCACCCTTCGCGACCTCATCTCTTCTGCCTCCGGTGATGATACCCTCGTCCGTAACGCCCTTCAAGCTCTCGATGGAACCATTCCCCCAGCGTTTCGCTCTCGCCTCTCTGACTGGCAGATCGAAGGTGGTGTCCTCACTTACCAGAATCGTGTTTACATCCCCGATTCCAACACCCTCCGTCGTGATATCGTCGCCCGCTCCCATGATCATCCTTCCGCCGGCCATCCCGGCTACCTTAAAACCCGACAACTCGTCGCTGCCGAATACTGGTGGCCGGGTCTTGCTCAGTTCGTTCGCAAATACGTTGAAGGTTGTTCCCTGTGCCAACAATGCAAGGCGAACACCCACCCCACGGTTCCCCCTCTCACCCCGATTAAGTCGACCTCCTCCCGGCCCTTCCAACAAATCTCCTGTGATCTCATCACCGATCTTCCCTCCTCCTCCGGCTTTGATTCCTTATTGGTCGTGGTCGACCACGGGCTTACGAAGGGGGTAATTCTCTGTCCTACTAAGAAAACCATCACCGCCGAAGGGATAGCCTCCCTCTTCTTTCACAAAGTATACAAACGCTTCGGACTCTACGATAAAATCATCTCCGATCGTGGTCCACAATTCGCCTCTTCCTTCGCCAAAGAACTCGGAAAGGTCCTCGGATACAACCTCTCCCTCTCCACCGCCTACCACCCTCAAACGGACGGAGAAACTGAACGTGTCAACCAAGAGGTCGAGACCTACCTCCGGATCCTTTGCGGAGATAACCCCACCACATGGGCTGATCTGATCACTCAGGCGGAATTCGCTCACAATCATCGCCCCCACTCTGTGACCGGAAAGTCCCCCTTCTTCCTCATGATGGGTTTCGAACCCCGTCCCCTTCCCACCGTTATTGCCGACTCCAATCTCCCCGCCATTGAATCTCGACTCAAGGCCCTCTCCGCAGCTCGTGACGAAGCCCTCGCAGCACATGAGCTTGCCCGACAAGTTATGTCCGCTAGAAACGGCAGAGGGTTCACTCCATTCTCGAAGGGAGACAAAGTCTGGCTCGAAGCCAAGAACCTCAAACGAAACCTCACCTCTCGAAAATTTGCTCCGAAACGAGAAGGACCTTTTACCATCACTCAAGTCCTATCTCCCATCACTTATCAGCTACGCCTCCCCAAAACTTGGAGCATCCACAACGTGTTCCATGCTTCCCTCTTATCACCCTATCGCGAAAACCCCGTACACGGCCCGAACTTCCCCGCTCCACCACCTGACCTTATCGAAGGCGAGGAGGAGTTCGAAATACTGCGCATCATACGTCACAGAGGTCCCCTCAGGAACCGTATGTATCTGATCCGATGGAAAGGATATACAGCCGAAGAAGATACCTGGATACCTGAACGAGAATTAAAACACGCAAAAACAATCCTTTTAGCATATAAGAAACTTCATCCCGCCGCTTTCCCTTCCTAACTCTCCTCATATTAGAAACCCAATACCGCCCTCTATCCCAAAGAATGTCTAGCTATGTCCCTTCCGACTCGATTTCTTCCGTTTCCTCTCTTTCACCCCCTCCTTCATCACGTAGTTCTTCCTCTCCTACCAGTCCTTTGGCTCGAGGTCGTCTCCCTAGCCCTCTTGGTGGAACGCCTCTGGGTCCTACTGATCTCATATCCCCTCCTTCCTCCCCTGTTTCCCAGAATTTAGACGATCAACCCGCCATCCCCTGGTGCATTGACTCCCCTCCCCTCCCCGCTCATTCCGACGTATATCACATCAACACCGTCGATGTTCCCCTCTATGCTAGTAAGATAAGGACCGACGATGCCTCCCCAGAGGATCTGCGAAGGCTTCGCGTTTACTTGCAGGATTCCCGCTATACACACGACATCTATGCCTACGCAGATGTAGAATCCCCCCTCCACTCCTTATATAACGCATTCACCCATATCTCGCGACTCGGACTTATCGCCTCCAACCTCAGGAACTCGGCAGATAGTCAAGCCGCCTTCCTCTCCATCCAGATCTCCAATACCCAGAAAGCTGCCGAAGAACACCTCCTCTCGGCCATGCACCAACTTGGGATGACTGAATTTGTCACCGATATCGATCGCTTTCTGGCTGAAATGACGATCTATTCCACTCCTCTCTCTATCCCACAAACACCCTCCTCTCCCCCAGGCCTCCCTCGTCCTCCTCTCCATGTATGCATCCCCGCTGAGGTAGAAGCAGTAAGCCCTCGCGCCATCCTCCCCTTTCCTGCAGACGTTATTCCTGCACTCGTCCCAACCCCTTCCCCATCCCCTCCCTTCGGACCCGAAGAAATCCAAGCAGAGATTGACAAGATCGAGGCCGTCTTCGACTCAGTCTCAGTACCTGGCAGTGAAGAGGAACATATCGAGAACATGGACCCCGCTTACCACTCCCTGGCACCTCGCTCTATTGCGTTGACCCCATCCACGTCTTCCCTCCCTTTGACTCAAGCAGAGGATGCAGCCATGAACTCGGCAGAAGCCCGCCTTGCGAAGAACTCGACCTCCCAGTCGATCGTTCTCACAGATTATACCGAAAGGCCTGCTTCACATGCAGATGTCTCAGTCACATTCATATCGACTGCCCACATTATACCTGCCCTATCTGCCTCAAAGGTGCTCCTGGACATCCTCAAGGAGCTTGTCCTCTTAAACGTCGGGCTCCACAACCCTCCCCTTCCACTTCCTCCTCGTCCTCGACATCCTCTCGTTCCTCTCGTTCCTCATACCGCTCCGCTCGCTCTGGTCGAGGTCTCGCCAGACCCTTTCGAGGATCTCAAGGGACTACCTCATCTCGTCGTCCTCGCCCTCGTCCTGTATACCCTCCCATCAATGATCGTCCTCCCTCACCGGGATACGACTATGATTGCGAAGACACCTATGACGACGTGGCTGTCGCCAATACCACAGGAGAACATCCTTGTCCAGGATACGACTATTGATGCTTGGGTCGGTGACTCCAAGGCTACAACGGGGGTAATGTTACGATTGTCTCCAAGAATCTCTATGTATCTCTTTTCCCTTTCTTTCTCTTTCGCTTATCGCCTCTACTTCCTATTCACAATGTACCATAGACCTCGGGTGATTTCGCATCCTCCACATCACTGATGGTCCGCCTTCCTCCGATCTCTTTCCTACTTTTCCCTATCTCTGCTCCGACTTGTCCCTATCTCGATGACTCGTCCTCTGACTCATGGTGACATCATCGCTTACTGTACACATAGCATTACGCAGCTTCTGACTCACTCTTCGCTGCGGATGACTCCTCCATTCCTTACGATTCTATCGCCTTCCATCTCGTAGTACTTAAGGACCTCCTCCTCGTTTGTATTCCCTTAAGCTAGAGCTACTTGAAATCCCACCGAGTATCCTCTGCCAACCTCGAGTGCCTTCGTCCTTCGTCCCTTAGTCCTCTGCCCATCTCGGGTGTGACTTTAGTCTTAGTCTTCGAGTGACGAGACTCTTCGTGAGTTCCTCCTCGAAAGAACCCTTAGTCTTTCGGCTTCGCCAGACATTAAGTCTGCTCGGCCTGTCCTTCGTCTTAGCCTTTGCATTCAAGTCTACAACTGACCCTATCCGGGCCAGCTGTAACACGCTGGGTGACCCAGGTGAACACAACAGGATCAAAAGAAGAATTTCAAGTATACTGGAATCAGCTTACCGCTGATCAGCAAGAGGTGGGTCCGACAGCGTGTTTGTGATTCATTTTACTAATACATTCGGGCTTCTAGGCATACAACAAAGAATTATTGGAACCGGTAAGTGTGTACGTCATTCATGTAACAAGCTAACACGACTTCAAACCAAGCAGAAAGCCTGGAACGAAGATACCTACAAGGGAACATTGTACTAAGTGGCAAGACGGATTCGACATTCGCATAACAAGTCTATCACACAAGACAACCCTAGACGACATGTCGAACGCAGTGACAACACACACGTGCGCTTTCGACTGGACTTTGCTGTATTTTTTTTTTCATTTGCATGTATGGTTTTGGGGTGTATTGGTGCCACTGATACCAGAAGACGAGGGCATTTGGGAGTAGAAAATGGAGTAGATGCACTGTACTGAGTAGGAGCATACGAGGATATTTCAGGGCAGAAAATGGATGTGTATGTATTGTAGAGTAGCAACATACAAGAGCATTTCGGGGCAGAAAATGTGCACGTAAGAGCCGGTAGGAGTACCAGCTAGTAGCATACAGGAGCAGAAAATGAATGGGAAAGACTACAGCTAGTAGCATACACGAGCAGAAACGAGCAGGTAGGACTACAGCTAATGGCATATGGGAGCAGAAAAGGAAAGCAATGGGGACGACGGACAGCGCTCATCCAAATCTGCTGTATTATGATGCTGCACGGAAAAACATATGACTACAGACGGAGGAAGTTTTCGCCATGCAAATGTTTCTCATTTGATGAGAGAAACCTGTCTTCGTCTGGCGCTGTATGAAAAACAAATCCTATATGTCAAAATCATACGGAACCATAACCGGGCATACCCGGGCATGGTTTGTTTTCACTGGGTGTGATGCTTGGGCTTCCATTCAGCAATGCAATGTCACTTGGGTGGCAAATAATCAGACAACAATCTGAGCTGATGTTGAGAGATCGCTTGCATAATGATCCTGGTCAAGATATGGCTCAAGTGGATTGTGTTATCCTGCCTTCTTCTCATAAGGGTAGTCCTCACTATATGCACCAACTTCTTCAAGATTCCTTGGCTATTTTCAGAGAATACAAGAAGCCTGATCTCTTTCTCACCATGACTGCTAATGGTTAGCTGGCCTGAAATTACTCAGAATCTTCTTCCAGGTATGTGTGGATTTTATTCCCAGTCATTCATGAAAATTATCAACCATTTATTTATCATAATAGGACAACTTTCATGCCAAACAACAAGCACTCTTGAAAATGATCCATGATAATTACTTTGGTCCTGTGGCTGGCTTTGTCTATATCATTGAGTATCAGAAGAGAGGTCTCCCTCATATGCATATTCTGGTCTTTCTGGAGGAGAGACATAAAATCCATACTGTGGAGCAAATTTATGGCATCATCTCTGCACAAATTCCTGATCCTAATCTGTACCCTCAACTCCATTCTGCTGTCTCCAGATCTATGCTTCATGGGCCTTGCACTCCTCAGAGATGTCTTGAGAATAATGTCTGCAAGAAACAGTTTCCAAAGGCATTCACTCATCAGACCATTATCAAGGAGGATGGATATCCTGCCTATGCTAAACCTGACAATGGAAGGACTATTGAGAAAAACCAGAATATCTTTACCAATAAAGATGTTGTTCCTCATCCTAGAGAACTCTTGGTCAAATTCAACTGTCACATCAATTTGGAGGTCTATATGATACAAGGCAGTCAAATATATCCACAAGTACATCTACAAGGGTCCTGATTGTGCTACCATCCAAGCTGAAGGTCATGATGAAATCTGTACCTACCTTGATGCAGAATATATTTCTGCTACACAGGCATGTCACAACATCTTTGGGTTTCCCATGCATATGGAGTGGCCTGCTGTCTATTGTTTGTCAATTAGATAGACTGTGGCTTTTTGTGCAAATGCTCAAATTGAACAAGTGATCAACAATGCAAAGGATACTCAGATGCTCAGTGGGATGGTTCAAGGCTAATCAAGATTCTGATCTCATTGCTGCTGGTGCTTATGACTATCTCTATCAAGAGTTTCCCGAGAAGTTTGTCAAAGATACAAGGCTATTGGTTGCATGTACTCTCATCTCCTGGTCAAGGTGAACTATTCTACTTGCGTCTCTTGCTCACTGTGGTCAAAGGTGAGATCATACTCTTATGAGTAAATATATATCATAACTTATGCCTTTCTATTTTGCTTCATAGCTGCTACCTCTTTTGATGATCTTTGTACTGTTGATGGCCGTCTTCATGACTTCTTCAAAGAGGCTTGCCATGCACATGGTCTTTTACAAGATGATAGAGAATGGCTGCTATGTCTTCAAGATGCTGCTCACTTCAAAATGGGCTTTCAATTGAGAAGACTCTTTGTTATTGTTCTGGTTCACTGTGGCCCTGTAGATCCTCATTTATTGTGGGAGGCATCTAGAGACAATCTTTGTGATGATCTAAGACATCATCTCATTAATACCCATCATATTCAGGAGCCTAATCAAGACCAGATCTATGGCTATGGACTCTATCTCATAGCTCAGGACCTCAGGAGACATGGCAAGGCCTTGCAGGACTATCCACAGATGCCTCTACCACAAGTAAATTGGGGTCTGCAAGATGGCAACCAACTCATCAATGAGCAGCTGCAGTACAATATACAGGACTTACAGGACTTTGTTCAAAGAGGCCTTCCCACCCTCAATCCTGAACAGAGGGCTCTCTATGATGCAGTCATGGACAGTGTCATTCACACTAGAGGGTCCTCATTTTTTTGTCACAGTGGAGGTGGTTGTGGCAAGACCTATCTTGCTAAGCTCATTGCTGCTTCTGTTTGTTCAAGAGGTCAGGTGGTTCTCTGTGTTGCCTCTATTGGTCTGACATCTCTGCTCCTTCCTGGTGGTCGTACTGCACATTCTCGATTTAAGATTTCCATTCTCTGCCATGATTAGAGCACCTGCAATATCAAAAAGGATGATGTCAACCATCAACTCTTGAAACAGACTGCTTTTATTATCTGGGATGAAGTGGCTTCTCAACATCATTATGTTGTAGAATGTGTAGAGCACACTCTTTGTGACCTGCTTAACCAGGATCTTGCATTTGGAGGTATTACTGTCCTGATGAGTGGAGATTTCAGACAAACCTTGCCTGTTATCCAGCATGGCATAAGCTTATGAGAACAGATAGTCCCTGCCACTCTCACCCACTTGAACCTCTGGGCCAGTATGAATGTTCACTACCTTCATCAAAACATGTGTCTTGGTCAAGATCCTGAGTCTGATGCTTGGGCACAGTAGCTCCTCCATATAGGTGTAACTGATGGTGACATGGTACTTCCTGAGCACATACATTGTGGCAATGACACTCAAACACTCCTCAATGGCATCTACTCTCAACTTCTTACTGGAGATCAGCATCTTCCTAACCAGTACTTCTTGGATCACACTATTCTCAATCCCAGGAATTTGCAAGTCCATGAGATAGATGCTACCATCCTAAATTCTGTTCAGCCTCAGGAGAAGTTCACCTGCATGAGTGCAGATTCCATCACTGATCCAGAGTACAACTACATTCAACCAGAGGTTCTTCATACAATAAGCCCTCCTGGATTTACCTTGCACAAGCTTGAGCTCAAAACTGGTGCTCCTCTTATGCTATTGAGAAATTTGGATCCTGTTCATGGCCTCTATAATGGTACTCGATTGAGATTGCTCAGACATACCCCTCGCATTTTGGAGTGTAGAGTATTGAATGCAGCTGGTGATGACAACATTGTGTAGTCTTCATTCCTCGCATGGCTCTTGATTCTGGTCTGGAAGATTCCCCTGTTCCATTTCATCGATTTCAATTTCCTGTTCATCTGGCCTATGCAATGACCATCACAAGTCTCAAGGTCAAACTCTTAATCATGTTAGACTCAATCTTGGCAATCCTGTTTTTTCTCATGGACAACTATATGTGGCCCTCTCATGTTGTACACATCACAGAAACATCAAAGTCTCTTTCCCTGACAATCAAAGAAATACAAAGACCACCAATGTAGTATGGACAGAAGTCTTTAGAGGATTGCAACTATAAATAACATATATATATAATATTTTGGATATGGATTTGACTGAATGAATGAATAAATGAAGCCTCTCACACAACAATTAGAATTATTTAATAAAGCCTTTCACAAAAAAAAAAAACATAGGATATATATAGCCCTTCACAAAAAAACTAGGATCGTTTAGGCCAAAGGCCCAAACACTGCACAGGTTAACAACTCATCTCCTCTTAATGAGAGATACCCAGCCCACCAGAACTGGAGACCGAGCCCTCTGGATTTACCCTAGAGGAGAATGACTCATCATGGATCATATCAATGACCAGAATCATTTCTATCTCGAGCTTTTATGCTAGGATTCCACTCTTGGACTTGTGCTATGAGCTGACCATCAACTATAGGATTCTCACTCCTGATCTAAACAATCAGGAAGACCAACTTCGAGATCCTAACAAGGTGATAGAAAAAGTGACTGAAACAATCACACTTCATTGTCCTCCACTACCTTCTTATGTGGGTCCAGCTCCTAGCTCTCATTCCTCCTCGGTTCCTCCCATACTAGTTCCTGCTCCTGCTCCTCTCCTACTTCCTTGTCCCATCTGCAATTATCCTCTTGAACAAGGGGAAATTTGTGCTAGAGATCATCCTCATCATGAACACTACACTGTGATTTGCCAAGGACTTACTCTTTCTCCCAATTGCTCCACCACTCCTATCCAAACCTGTCCATTCACCTTCTACTGATACTTCTTCACTGATGGCTCGTGCAACAGGCACCAGGTTCCGCCGCCAGCAACAACCAATCTACTGGTGAGACAGCTTCGCAATGGGCAGGCTGAACAGACCTCTCGTGGCAGGGGAGGTTGTCATGCTAGACAAGGCAATCTGCCAACGCATCAGCCTGACGTTCCCAGAACTTGAACCCCCTCTCCTTTCAGAGGAGATGGGTCCCTTCAACTTGAATTGTGGGTCCCGCCGAGGTCGTCATTGAGGAACTCAATCCCTTCATTCAAACAGACCACCCACTCCTTCCTCCAGTTCTGCTTCATACTTTGAGGCACCTATCACCCTCTGAGGTGGGCCAACATGTTAATTCTTTCAGGATCAATACAGTTGAGACTGGAGTGGTGTACTCTATCAACTCGTGGATGTACACAGGTCTGTACAAAACCATAGGCTCTGTCTATGAGGGTGTGGGGTATGCCTTCCCCACCTTGATGAACGACTGGACTCATCCATGTTTCATTCATCACCAGGGATTTGAGATCCTCAATCGAAACCAATTCTTGCCTTGTAATGTGAATGACCTTCTAGAAACATCGCTATGCCCTAACCTCGCCTTTTCCAATCCTTACCCTCATCACCTCTAACCCAGGCTGATTGGAATCAACAGTTTGATTGGTTCCATCACCAGCTCTACTCACAGCTTCAGACTCCTGAAGCTAGAAACATCTGTCATTGAATATGACAGATAAAGGCCACAGCAGAAGTCAATAATCATGTTGAACTTCAAGCAATATATAGAGGCCTTGCGCGAGGAGCTGGACGACTCAGATCAGGAAAGACTTACAACTAAGTTCAATAAGAACAAGGTTTTTGTTCACACAATGGACTATTTTTTTTCTTCCATTCTCTCTGTTGATTTTCGTCTTCCTTCTTCATTAGAATTTCCTCATATCTCTGACTACTTTGATGGAGATATTTCTTCATTTGTTGCATGCGCTATAGGTGAAGTTTCAGTGATCCTTCCTTACTACTCTCATGATAGCCCAGATATAATCCTTCATACAGGATTACTTTATGATGATATCATGTCAAATCCTCATTACTTTAAGGAGACCCTTTTTGCGCATTTGGAACATCTAGAAGTTGTACCATATTCTGGAGAAACCTTTTACTATCATAGATGATCAAAAGAGTGGAATTCAGGACACTGTGAAAAGGAAACTTCTAAAGAGGATTGATGAGTTCTTTGGGAGATGAAGAACATGGAAGGACCATCTTGGAGACAATTATTACACAAGGAGTACTTAACAAAGCCATGAGAACATAGGGAAGACAACTCAGACATTGCCGTCTCTACGACGCAAAGTCCAAGTCTATCTGGAACCTCTTCGAGGACTGGAACTCCTACTTTTTCTTCTGACATCAAATTTCTTTTTAAGAATACTTTCGCTGACGACGTCTTTGCAGATCTCCTTCCACATTCAATCAAATGGCACCTACTCTTACTACCTCCAAAGTCAAGATTGACTCTTCTCTTCTTTCTTGTATCCTCCAGCTTTTGAAACAGAAGAACTATCCTACTTGGGCAGCTCATGTCCGCAACACCCTTTCAGCTTATGGCCTCTGGCAATTTGTTGCTGAAGACCTTACTTATGCAGGTCTTACCTCTACAGGTAATGATCTCACACAAGATCAGTGCTACTGGCTAGCGCTTATGCGCTGCACTGGTGTTATTGTGTCGACCCTTGACAATTCAGATCTAGCATTGGTCTCTTATGACTACCCCACTACTAACAATGAGTCCCGCGCTAAAGCCATATGAGACAAGTTGAAAGGTCTATACTCTACTGGAGGTATCTCTGGTTGCTTCTTCCTTCTCCATGAAATCATCGAGAAGAGAATCTCTCCTAAGACAGTGGCAGAGGATTTATCCTCCATCACCTGCTCCTTCCAACAGCTCGCTGCTGCTGGATTAGACCTTCCTGAATCATTCCAAGCCATGCTCACCCTCACTCTCTTTCCCTCCAACTACCATCCCCTTCGCTCCACCATTGTTCACTCTGTGACTGACGAGACCAATTTCACCATGGATACCATATTGAAGATGGTTCTCAATGAGATCAACCTTCATTGGTCCACCACTGCATCCCTCACATTGAGGATCAGTGAGACTAGAGCTGGATCCTCTCGCCCTCCTTCTTCCCAGAACCAGTCACAGGCTAACAGGACTACTGTTATTTGTCGTGGTCTGCCACAAGCCAATTGGGTGGATCAGAACAATGGCCAGAACAGAGGAAACTCCTCTGGCCATCCAACGAACTCTGGTGGTAATTCCAACCATCACAAGAAATGGACTCTCAGCTCAGCCATCCTCCTCAACGTCACTACATCACTATGTCATCACCACTGTCATTCCATTGCTAATCACTCCCTTATATCATTATGTAGACATTATTTCACTTAGAATGTATGTAGGTAATACCTCATGTTGTCCGCCTGTATGTAGAATAGTCCTATCGTATAAATACTCAAGTCGGTCATAGCTGGTAGGTAGACCCAGTCAGTGCTAGCCTCCAAGTGATAGTCTGTTAGTCTGCCAGACTTCGGTTTACATCAGGTAGCGCAACTGGTTGAAACTGGTGTACAGCCACCCCCTATTTACTATACTATTTTTGGTTTTTTTCCACTTTTTTCAAATTTATTTGGAGTTTTTTGGCTCATGTATGAAGATATTATGCTATTTGACTTGAGATTTGTGATATCTCATCCAGTAATGTGCCGATCCATGTGATCTATAGATCAGATGATAGATATATATGTTTACTACATTTAGTTCACTACCAACAGAGCGTCAATCACATGTGATCACATGTGATCTACACATAGATTAACTAATCAAATCATGTATAAGTCGAAAACGGTCAGATCTCGGTCAGATCTTACCTGATTGACGTAACTATTGGCTCGAATGGAAGGTATAACTCTATACTAACTCCGGTACAACCACCACTAAGCACGAAAGTCACATGCCCCTGAGTGCAAGACCAGTTTTGGTTGCAACTGGTTAATGTTACAATTATCTCCAGAGTTTTCCCTATGTCTTTTCTCTCTCTCTTTTTCCTTCGCTTATCACCTTTATTTTGTATTCTCATTGTATCATAGATCCTGAGCAATTTCAAGTCATGTTCCACATTGCTGGTGATCCGACATTTCCCTATCTCCCTTCCAATCTTTTCCTATCTTTGTTCTGATCCATTGACTCATGATGATGTCTTTGCTTCATCATCCATCTGTCATCATTCGATCATTGTATAATTAATCCTCCACAGCTTCTTACACATCCATACTGCGGGTGCATCAGCAAAACGACCTTTCCCTACCTTTAAGCTCCAGTGGTACTAGGGATCTCTAGACTCCCCAGAGTCCCCAGAGTCTGACAGATCCATGACAGCTTTGTCCCAGTTGTATGACAGCCCACTCCCAGAACATGACAGATTCTCACAGTCTGACAGCTTTCTCCAGACTGTGACAGGCTGTGACAGGCTGTACATGTAGTACCTTTGTATACTATTTGACTACACTCTTTCATGACAAGGCACACTAACCAGAACTAACAAAGCAGGAATCCTAACCTGGACTAACCAATGTCTTTGCCAATATCCCTAACCCAGCCTAACATTGTGTTGCCTCCTAACCAGGACTAACTATTGATTTGCCTGATACTAACACCAATACAGTGACTCACTCCTTCCTCACAATTCCATTGTGTTCCATCCCTGTAGTACTTAAGGGCCATCTTGTCGCTTTTGTAACCCTAAGCTAGAGCTACTTGGAATATCATCTTGTTCTCAGCATCTTACTCGAGTCCCTCGTCCCTTCATCCCTCAGCTCCTCTGCCCTCTAGGGTGTGTCTCTCAGTCTTAAGTCTTAAATCATAACCGTTAATACTAGGATACGCGTCAACTCTCAACACTGTAATGGAACGGGATGAGAGGCAACGTGTGTAGGCAAGAGCAGGGGTATGAGTAACCTCTAGGGGTCAGGGTGAGCGTACGATAAGGGTAGGGGTAGGGGTACAGTTGTCAGAATTTTTGTACCCTCCAAGGGTACCCAGGGGTACTTAGGGGCTATTAAAAGTCCCACTCTGGTGACCTCATGTCAGACTTTTCATCACTATAATGGTCTAACATCATATTTGAACACATAAGTATGAGGGGTATATAGGGGTAAAACCTTGAGGGTCTACCAAGGGTACCCCCTGAGTGTACCCTTACTGTTACGATTGTCTCCAAGGTTCACTATGTATCTCTTTTCCCTCTCATTTTCCTTCGCTTATCACCTTTACCTCTTGTTCACAATGTATCATAGACCTCGGGTGATTTCACATGCTTCATATCACTGATGGTCCGCCTTTCTCCAACTCTTTCCTATTCTTTCCTATCTTCGACCCGATATCTCCCTATCACTATGTTCTGACTCATGATGATATCATTCATCAATCTTCGCTTACTGTACGCATAGCATTCTGCAGCTTCTGACTCATTCCTCACTGCGGATGACTCTCCCATTCCTTGCGATTCTATCGCCTTCCATCTCGTAGTACTTAAAAGACCTTCCCACTCGTTTGTATTTCCCTAAGCTAGAGCTACTTGAATTCCACTCAGTATCCTCTGCCAGAACCTCGAGTGCCCTCGTCCTTCGCCTCCTCAGTCCTCTGCCCTTCTCGGGTGTGTCTTTAGTCTTAGTCTTCGAGTGACGAGACTCTTCGTGAGTTCCTCCTCGTAAGAACACTTAGTCCTTCGGCTTCGCCAGGCGTTACGCTTGCTCGGCCTATCCTTCGTCTTAGCCTTCGCTCTCAAGTCTACAACCGACCCTACCCGGGCCAGTTGTAACAAAAGCTCTAACTTAACTCCTATGGTCACCATCGTTGTGATCCGTTGCCACCATTTCTTCGAGAAACTCCTACCAGAGACCGGAGCGGAACACTCCCTCCATCCCTAGGAACCCTTTAGCCCACTCGTCCCATCAGCACTCCTTGTCCACTTCCTCTTGGAGAGAAGAACCCTCAGCCTCAGAAAACTTCCCAGACTCCCCAGACGTCCTTCCTCAACGTTCCAGCAACGAGGACGAGACTGACACAGAACTCCCTCTCCTATCTTACAAAGAACAGGAAGAGGATCTTACCCTCGACACTGAACTCGCCCACCAACTCTCTTCGAGCCTAGTCCTTCCTCGCGTACCCACTCCCCCTTCTCCCTCCCCTCGAACTCCCAGTGGAAATATCTTCGCCCATCCAACCCCGAACCCCGTTCCTCGAATAAATTCCCCAGTCATGTCTAAACCCATCGAACTCCGAATGTCCCCTCCCAACCCCTACGATGGCAATCATCGCAAGGCCCTGCCATGGCTACGCTCAGTACAGAGGTACCTCCTCATCAATAAGGAAATCTATAAGCTTGATGAACAGAAGGTCTGTTACGCCCTCTCATACATGAAAGAAGGGACCGCTGCCACCTGGGCCGACACCTTCACTGCGAAACATCTTGATGATGGAGGAACCACCCTCGGAACCCAGTGGGGAGAATTCATCAAGGAGTTCAAAGCGACCTTCGAACATTCTAATTCCGCAGCCAATGCCCTCGCTTGGCTTACTACTCAGAGGATGATCGAGAAATCCCCTGGCAAATATTCCATCTCCCTTGCCTCTTACATCGCTCAATTCCAGAGCAATGTCGCCGTCTCCAAAGTATCCGAGGAATCAACCCTCTGCCACTACTTCTCTTCGGGTATTCCCCCTTCCTTATCTGGAAAGATCTACCTCATGGAGGAAGTCCCCACTACCATCGCCAAATGGTACTCTCATGCCCAAAGGATCGACGACCAACAACGTCGTGCGTTCCTCACCTCCCAGCAACACAAAGGGCGATCCTTCGCCAACCCCTTCTCTTCTCCCTCGACCAACAACAACACTAAAGAACGAGATCCTAACGCCATGGATGTAGATGCAATCAACGTCCGCATTCCCAAACTCACTCCCTCAGAAAGGGAACGATGCTTCAAAGAAGGACTTTGCCTTCGGTGCAGGAAATCCGGTCATAACGCTACCTCCTGCTCTACATTCTCGACCAATGCTCCCTCCTTCAAGAAGACGACTAGGAAAGTCCCTAAAGCCGAAGAAGACCTACCTGACCTGGAGGACGTCGAGGATGACGATGAAGACGATGACGATGAAGCAAAGGTTATAGGAAGAGTTAACCTCACTCTGGATTTTTGAAAAGGAGACCTCGTTCGACGCAAGGTTCTCCTATCGCTACTTGTGCCCCTGTACTAGTATCTTCTTCTTCTAAAGCAATGAAGATCCCCATCTCTCTAGTAACAGCCTCACACTCATTAAAAGTCGTCGAAACCTCCGCTCTCATCGACAGTGGTGCAGAAATCTCCTGCATCGACTGGGCTTTTGTCCGAAGGAATAACCTCCCTTGAGACCGCCTTCCAACCCTTATCAAAGTTAGAAATGTTGACCAATCTACCAATCGGAAAGGCAACATCCTCTTTTCTACTACCCTCTTCCTGGACATCGGAAAAGTCACCCAGAAGGTTGTCTTCCATATCATGGATTGTGGAAACGAAAACGTGATCCTAGGACTTCCCTGGCTCCAAGGAGCTAACCCCCTCATCGACTGGGAAAGGCAAACTCTTACCATTCCAGAATCCATGGATCAATCTGTGGATCTATAGCTTATTCCTCAGTTTTCTCCGAGGAAGCCTCATCTCGCCTTCCCCCCTCTCGTCCTTACGACCATGCAATACAACTCGACGATACCTTTGTACCAAAAATCGGAAAGGTATACCCTCTCTCACCAGACGAGCAGAAAGCTACCGAGGCCTTTCTCGATGAGAACCTTCGCAGCGGGAAGATCAGACCTTCCAAATCTCCTCAGGCATCTTCCTTCTTCTTCGTAAAGAAAAAGGACAGCAAACTACGTCCCTGCCAGGATTATCGTTACCTCAACTCCCACACTACCCGTGACGCATATCCTCTCCCCCTCGTCTCCGACCTCATTGACAAACTCAAGGGAGCTAAAATCTTCACCAAGTTTGACATTCGCTGGGGTTATAACAATGTCCCTATCAAGAAAGGGGATCAATGGAAAGGTGCCTTCATTACTCAGAAAGGTCTCTTCGAACCAACAGTCATGTTCTTTGGAATGAACAACTCCCCCTCCACCTTCCAACGTTTCATGAACGATTCCTTCCGCGACATGATTGCAGAAGGATGGCTCGTTATTTACATGGACGACCTCTTGATCTTCTCCCCGGACGATACCTCTCACTCCGAACATACTAAGCGAGTCCTCCAACGGATGGAAGAACTCGACCTCCACCTTCATCTAGAGAAATGCAATTTCGCTACCGCTGAAGTCGAATATCTGGGAATGATCGTCAAACCTGGTACCCTAGCCATGGACCCAGTCAAACTCGATGGAATCGCCTCCTGGCCAATCCCTACTACCGTCAAAACTGTCCGCTCATTCCTTGGTTTTGCCAACTTCTATCGACGATTCATCGACCACTACTCAGACATCGCCCACCCCCTCATCGACCTCACCAAGAAGGACAAACCTTGGGACTGGTCTGCCGCCTGCCAATCATCTTTTGATCGTCTCAAACAATCCTTCCTGTCCAAACCGGTCCTTCGCCTCCCTGACCTCTCTGCCCCCTTTGCGATCGCTACCGATGCTTCCCGTGACGCTACTGGAGCAATTCTTCTTCAAACCGACTCCAATGGCGATTGGCATCCTTGTTCCTACCTCGCCCAATCTTTTATCCCCGCAGAATGAAACTATGACATCTACGATCGCGAACTGCTTGCGGTCATCCGTGCCCTCAAAGCATGGCGACAATATCTTTGCGGTTCTCCCTTCCCAGTCCAAGTCTTCACCGATCACAAGAATCTTACCTTCTTCCGCAGTCCCCAACATCTAAACCGCCGCCAAGCCCGTTGGCTCCTCGACCTCGCTGACTTCAACCTTAAAATTACCCATGTCCCAGGGACCAATCTTGCTGGTCCCGACGCACTCTCTCACCGCCCCGATAAAATCTCCCTCGATGCTGACAATGAAGACGTTACCCTTCTTCCCCCCTCGCTTTTTGTACGGGTCATTGATACCACCCTTCGTGACATCATCTCCTCTGCCTCTGGCAATGATACCCTTGTCCATAACGCCCTTCAGGCTCTCGAAGGAACCATCCTTGCCGCCTTTCGCTCCTGCCTCTCCGACTGGCAAGTCGATGGCGGCGTCCTCACCTACCAAAACTGTGTCTACATCCCTGATTCCAACACCCTCCGTCGTGATGTCGTCGCTTGCTCCCATGACCATCCCTCCGCCGGACATCCTGGCTATCTCAAAACCCACCAGCTTGTCGCCTCTGAATACTGGTGGCCTGGTCTTGCTCAGTTCATTTGCAAATACGTCGAAGGCTGTTCCCTATGCCAGCAATGCAAGGCAAACACCCATCCTACTGTTCCCCCTCTCACCCCGATTAAGTCGACCTCCTCCTGCCCCTTTCAACAGATCTCCTGCGATCTTATCACGGATCTCCCCTCCTCCTCCGGCTTTGACTCCTTACTGGTCGTGGTCGACCATGGGCTTACAAAGGGGGTAATTCTCTGTCCTACTACCAAGAAAACCATTACCGCCGAAGGGATAGCAACCCTTTTCTTCCACAAAGTATACAAATACTTCGGACTCTACAATAAAATCATCTCCAATCGTGGCCCACAATTCGCCTCTTCCTTTGCCAGAGAACTCGGAAAGGTCCTTGGATATAACCTCTCCCTCTCCACTGCTTATCACCCTCAAACGGATGGAGAAACTGAACATGTCAATTAAGAGGTCGAGACCTACCTTCGGATCCTTTGTGGAGACAACCCCACCACATGGGCTGATCTGATCACTCAAGCAGAGTTCGCCCACAATCATCGCCCCCATTCTGTAACCGGAAAATCCCCCTTCTTCCTCATGATGGGTTTCGAACCCCGTCCCCTTCCCACCGTTATCGCCGATTCCAATCTCCCTGCCATCAAATCCCGACTCAAAGCCCTATCAGCTGCTCGAGACGAAGCCCTCACAGTACATGAGCTCGCTCGACGGGTAATGTCCACTAGAAATGGCAGAGGGTTCACCCCATTCTCGAAAGGAGACAAAGTTTGGCTCGAAGCCAAGAACCTCAAACGAAACCTCACCTCTCGGAAATTCGCCCTGAAACAAGAAGGACCTTTTACCATCACTCAGGTCCTATCTCCCATCACTTATCAGCTACGCCTCCCTAAAACCTGGAACATTCACAACGTGTTTCACGCCTCTCTCTTATCACCCTATCGTGAAAACCCTGTACACAGCCCGAACTTCCCTGCCCCACCACCTGACCTTATTGAAGGTGAAGAGGAGTTCGAAATACTGCGCATCATACGCCACAGAGGTCCCCTCAGGGAACCGCATGTATCTGATCCGATGGAAAGGGTACACGGCCGAAGAAGACACCTGGATACCAGAACGAGAATTAAAACACGCAAAAACAATCCTTTTAGCATATAAGAAACTCCACCCTGTCGCTTTTCCTTCCTAACTCTCATCATCTTAGAAAACCCAATACTGTCTTTCCATAACAAAAATGTCTAGCTATGTCCCTTCCGACTCGATTTCTTCCGTTTCCTCTCTTTCACCTCCTCCTTCATCGCGTAATTCTACCTCTCCTACCAGTCCTCTGGCTCGAGGTCATCTCCCTAGCCCTTTTGGTGGAACACCTCTGGGTCCTAGTGACCTCAAATCTCCTCCTTCCTCCCCCGTTTCCCAGAACCTGAACAATGAACCTGCCGTCCCCTGGCGTATCGATTCCCCTCCTCTCCCCGCCCGCTCCAACGTATATCACATAAACACCGTCGACGTCCCTCTCTACGCTAGCAAGATAAGGACTGATGACGCATCCCCAGAGGATATGCGCAGACTTCGCGTCTATTTACAAGATGCCCACTATACCCACGACATCTATGCTTATGCAGATGTCGAATCCCCTCTCCACTCGTTGTACAACGCATTCACCCACACCTCTCGTCTCAGATTAATTGCCTCTAATCTAAGAAACTCCTCCGATTCTCAAGCCGCCTTCCTCTCCTCCCAGATCTCCACCACCCATAAGGCCGTCGAAGAACACCTCCTCTCCGCTATGCACCAACTTGGGATGACGGAGTTCATCACCGATATCGATCGCTTTCTGGCTGAAATGACGATCTACTCTACCCCTCTCACTATTCCACAAACGCCCTCTTCCCCTCCAGGTCTCCCTCGTCCCCCTCTCCATGTATGCATCCCTGCTGAGGTAGAAGCAGTAAGCCCTCGCGCCATCCTCCCCTTTCCCGCAGACGTAATTCCCGCACTCGTCCCAACTCCTTCCCCGTCCCCTCCTTTCGGACCTGAGGAGATCCAAGCAGAGATTGACAAAATCGAGGCTGTCTTCGACTCGGTCTCAGTACCCAGTAGTGAAGAGGAACTCATCGAGCATATGGATCCGGCTTATCACTCTCCACCTCGCTCCATCGCCTCGACCCCATCCGCATCCTCCCTCCCCCTAACTCGAGCGGAAGACACAGCTATGAACTCGGCGGAAGCCTGACTTGCGAAGGAACTCGACCTCCCGGTCGATCGTTCTCATAGATTATACCCAAAGGCATGCTTCACGTGCAGACGTCTCAGTCATATTCGCATCGAACTGCCCACACTATACCTGTCCCATCTGCCTCAAAGGCGCACCTGGACACCCTCAAGGAGCTTGTCCTCTTAGACGTCGTACTCCGCGGTTCTCTCCTTCTGCCTCCTCCTCCTCCTCTGCCTCTTCTCGTTCTTCATACCGCTCTGCTCGCTCTGGTTGAGGCTTAGCCAGACCCTTTCGATCCTCTCAAGGATCTACCTCCTCTCGTCGTCCTCACCCTTGTCCTGTATACCCTCCCGTCAATGATCGTCCTCCCTCGCCGGGATATGACTATGACTGTGAAGACATTTACGACGAGGTGGCTGTCACCAATACCACAGGAGAACATCCCTGTCCGGGATATGACTATTGACACTTGGGTCGGTGACTCCAAGGTTACAAAGGGGGTAATGTTATGATTGTCTCCAAGGTTCACTATGTATCTCTTTTCCCTCTCATTTTCCTTCGCTTATCACCTTTACCTCTTGTTCACAATGTATCATAGACCTCGGGTGATTTCACATGCTTCATATCACTGATGGTTCGCCTTTCTCCAACTCTTTCCTATTCTTTCCTATCTTCGACCCGATATCTCCCTATCACTATGTTCTGACTCATGATGATATCATTCATCAATCTTCGCTTACTGTATGCATAGCATTCCGCAGCTTCTGACTCATTCCTCACTGTGGATGACTCTCCCATTCCTTGCGATTCTATCGCCTTCCATCTCGTAGTACTTAAAAGACCTTCCCACTCGTTTGTATTTCCCTAAGCTAGAGCTACTTGAATTCCACTCAGTATCCTCTGCCAAAACCTCGAGTGCCCTCGTCCTTCGCCTCCTCAGTCCTCTGCCTTTCTCGGGTGTGTCTTTAGTCTTAGTCTTCGAGTGATGAGACTCTTCGTGAGTTCCTCCTCGTAAGAACACTTAGTCCTTCGGCTTCGCCAGGCGTTACGCTCAGTGCTCGGCCTATCCTTCGTCTTAGCCTTCGCTCTCAAGTCTACAACCGATCCTATCCGGGCCAGTTGTAACACTTACCCTTCATGAAGGGTACTACTACCCTTGAGGGGTATGGGTAGGGGTATGTTGGTACCCAGGGGTTACCCCTGCTCTTGCCTAAACGTGTGTGGTCTAAGGTATTTATATGGCCGATGTGCCAAGGATAATTATATCGAAAGGAATACAGAAATGACCTGAGTGAGTATTGGCTCACTGTTCAATTTGCTGCGCCAACACTCCTCCTCAGCAAAGTAAATGGAAAGACAAAGAAAGGAAAAGAATAAAGAGAAAAGAAGAAAAAAAAAGAACGGGAATAGAGCTCCTCACAGAGGCTCCTTCGCACGGATAGAATTGGCAAGGCCCAAACAAAGATGAAGATCAGAAAAAGCAGGGCGCGGTAAGGCTTTAGTAAAAATATCGGCAATATTAGAAGAGGAACGGACATCATGAAGTTTGATGCAGGCAAGATGAACATGATGGTGAATATGAAGGTATTTAGTGTGTATGTGTCACATCTGAGAATGAAAGACAGGGTCTTTGGTCAAGATGACTGCACTGTGGTTGTTACAGAGGAGTAGGGTAGCGGTCAGCTGTGGAAAGTCAATGGCGGCAAGTAGCATGCGCAGCCACAACATTTCTTGTGTGGCTTCACTGGCGGCGACAAATTCGGCCTCGCATGAAGACAACGTGGGAGTACGTTGTTGGTGGGAGCACCAGGTTACACAGCCGCTCCCTAACGAGAAGCAGAAGCCAGAGACAGACCATCGGCTATCAAGGCAAGCTGCAAAATTGGAGTCTGTGTGACCCAAGAGGCGTGCAGGGTGTTCACTGCCGAGCATCAGGTGGAACGACTGTGTACCTATGAGGTAGCGGACTACTCGTTTGGCGGCTTCCCAGTGTACCTAGTGGTAACAATCTAAATAGCGGCACAGTTGATGTACCGCATACACAATATCTGGCCATGTACCAATTGCAAGGTACATCAGGAAGCCCACGAGGGACCGGTAAGGAGTGCGGTCCAGGAGTGCTTGCTCACAGGCCAGCATCACAGGAGTTGTAGGGCACGACAGGCGTAGACCAGGGTCCATGGGAACATGTACAGGATGAGCGTCTGAAAGGCCGAATTGGGAGGCAACACAGTTGATGAGTGCAGTCTGCAAAAGAGAGACTGCGGGTGGTGCGATCGCAATGGATCGTGATACCAACGCAGAAATGGGCTTCGCCGACATCTGAGACGGACCACACAGTTTGGAGTTGGGTGCGGAAGGCAGATAAGGCCTCTTTGGAGTTGCCAACCATGAAGAAATCATCCACATCGATGGCGGCAATGACAGTCTGACTGTCGACTACCCAATAGTAGACACAGAACTCACATTCCAGGCGCAGGAAGCCCTAGGCAGTCATCTATGCATGTAACGTCTCATTCCAGACACGGCCGCTCTGTTTCATACCATAGAGACCCTTGAGGAGTTCCCACACCCAGTCCTCCTTCCCCGCCTCCTTAAATCCCTCGGGCTGCTCCATATAACAGACCTCGTTGGGGGCGAGGGCACCATTGAGATATGCCGTCTTGACATCAAGTTGCTCCATTTCCCAGTCGAGCGAGGCGGCGAGATGCATGAGGACCCAAAAAGATTCTAGATGTGCTGTGGGTGAGGAGGTCTTTGCATAATCCTGACCGTAAACGGCTGTATAGCCTCGACAGATGTAGCGCGCTTTGAAACATGTAGGGTTACCATCAGCATCACGTTTGAGCTTAAAAATAGGCTGGCCTTACATATTGCGGCGACCAGCGGGCACGGACGATCGCAGTACCACTGGACAGTAGACACCCATATGCTGGAGGGACGCAAACTCCTCCTCAAGTGCCGAGTGCCACTCGTCCACATGCGGGGAGTCCATGGCATCACGGTATGTGAGTGGGTCACCTGGGTATCATAACAGGGAGTCAACTGTAATGGGTGCACAGTCAAGCCGTGGTCCATATTGAAACAATCACTATTAGATTGTTTAGTCATCTGTCTAGAACTTACTTCTAGACTATTCTTTCATTTTTTATGATGACTCATATCTCATTACTTTGCTTATTGATCAGCTTACTGATCATGACTCATTATGACATCAGCTGCAGTACATATGACTCACATATGACTCAATGCTTACATATCATGATAAGAGTCCTATACGCTATTGGCTAGACTCTTATAGAATATTCCACCACATTCTATATACCATAACATGTACAAACAAGTCATGTAGTATATAAGATGGACCCAGACGTCCATTCAATCTAAGTTGTTTTCACACCACTTCTTTCACTACTTTCATCAGCAACTCTATCAAGTTACTTCTCTCAATCCATTCATAAGTTGGATGCTCTTCATGCTCTGCTTTCATCTGTAGCAACTGCTCTTTCCACCTTTCTACTTTCTTTTATACGAACCAACAATTCTCTAGGGAGAATAGGATTCGAGCAACACAGAATGCCAGAGGCTTTAGCAGAGAATACAGAAGAAATCGTCGTTCCTCCCCTCATCCCAATATCAGTATCGCTCTACTTTGTCCCCAACAGTTTACTACTCCCGTCGACTCCTCTTCCAGACCTGATCAATCAGTTCCGAGACCTTCAGCTCCAGTAGCTGAATCTTATCCCACAGCGTCTGAAAATCACTGGGATACCGAGCATGACTCTAACGGGTGGTATATAGGATTTACTCCTTGAGACAGCCTTCACTCACTGAATACCGACCAGCATCACCGGTAATTCATCCAGTAGTACCTACTACTAAAGAGACCAAGACAGACAAAGAAGACTCTGATTTTCATCAATTCCTATCTTCTCTCGATCACTTAGGAATAAGAGATCTCCTCATCCCATCAAACAAGTTACTTTTCCTCAAAGGACCTATCCCTCTGTTCCAACCAGGAACATCCTCATCCATTACAGAAATTGAATCATATCCTCAGGAAATCATTCCTATCCCCGCTCCTCTCACAACACCTCCTACTTCTCCATCCACACCGACCAATGGCTCCAGTTCTAAAGTGGACATGATCCAATATGAAGTGCAGGCTCATGAAGTCACCATAGACGTTCCGGAAGGAATGGTAGCTCTCAAATGCGCCTTTGAATGGCACATTGTCGACTGGACTGACCAAGCATACATTGTCGACTGGACTGACCAAGCATACTGGCCAGCCCACTGCGAGCTTGCCTGGTGCCCTTCAAACCACATGTTGACTTTGCTACCGAATACCAGCGTCTGAAGGCAACCTCTATCCAATAAGGACTATGGCACCTCAACAAGGAGACAAGGACTTTTTAGATGGGAGAATGTGTAGGTTAGAGGGAATCCAACCAGAACAAGACTGGCTTGTTCGGTTGCTGCATTCAAGTATTTATACTACTGACATGTGCGCATAGACCAGCTTAGGGCCGGTCTGGATAAGCAGTGCTAATCTAATAAGGTAAGAGCTCACCGAATGCTACCAAGATAAGTCATGTGACTGCTGGCTGTGCAAGTCACGTGACTTGAGAAAGTGAAAAGTGAAAGATGAAGATAAAGGCTTATGTAAGCGGTCACGTGACTTTGAAAAGTGGAAAATGAAGAGGTTTGTAACAGCGTCTCTCTTTCCTGGTTATTTTCCTTCAACCGGAGCTTCCCCCTCTTACCTGGCTGGCTCCAGAGGAATATGGTAACAGTGCTGAGACATTCGTCTTCCAAGATGAATCTACCTACTCATTTCTCACTTCTATCAGATGGGCTTTGCCCACACAACATTATGAGGATTATTTCGTCGAGAGCTCGCTTATCCACTGGCAAGGATATGAGCTATTTCACAACCATCATTTTCCCACCAACTCTCAACAGTCGGTGGAGTTACGCCACTCTATGGTCTTCCCGAACTTCATTCCAAAGGAGTTTGAGTCAAAAACAATGATAGGACGGTTTGCCCAGGGAGAAATCCCCACTATACAGGAGTGGAACACGGGATTCGACCATGTGCAGCAGATGAAGTTCTTGCAGGATCCGAAGAACACCTCTTTTCTTGTTCAGGCTTCTCTTCTTATTGATCCTTCAACTAGAGACTGGATGTACGATTGCTTACACCAGATTGAACTTTGCAGGAAATTATGATTAGATCCTGACCCTACACAATTCCACATAGACATTTACGAGGATATTGATTACATTTCTGGTTCCCTTCACAATGTCTTACCTTTCGACAGAAGAACTCCAGGCCCTGTGGACTTCGCTCCCAGGAGACACACAAAAATGGATGTTGGCATACAAGCACCTCATCGAGGACGTATCTTTACATCACCAGTGGCCGCTTCCTCCTCAGCTAGGCCTATATGCATCAGAAAGGCAGCTAAGGTTAGAGCGGCACCATACTAAACCTGGTAGTACTCTTGTCATTTATGCAAACCATCTTTCTCTTCTCCTCCATACCAAAATTATTCCTTATTTTTCTCTTTCTTACTTCCGATTTCCTCGGACTCCTACCTTAGAAAATGGAGATCAAGTTAGTGATTTTCCTCGTGTATACAATCCTCATTTCTTTCCGACACTTTTCTTTGAGTGTATCGAGAACAATGTATCTCAGAATCCAGAACTCAATACCTTCATGATACTTCCTATTAGCTTATGGAATACTCGTCACAGGAATACGAATTATCCTAAAGAAGATAGGATAGGATCTGGATCTGGGATTTTAATGAGGAACGAACCAAGGATTACAAAATCACATGGACTGTAAGAAGAAGACTTTGGTTACATGGACAAGTTAAAAGGAGACAAGATTGTATGAAGAAATACTTCGAGACATTAGCTCGTGAAGAAGAAGCTTCCCTTCAAAGTCACGATTCAGATACACCAGACTTTGTAGACGAAGAAACATCGGATAGAGGATCGGGATCACTGATTTATTCGGATGATGAGGATCAAACAGATGATGATGAAACAAGTCGAGGTTCAACACCTCTCAGTTCAGGACAAGTCACGCCTCACAACGTGTATTATCCACTAGATGATGAAGAGAGCATTTTACTATCAGATCTTCCCTCTTCTCTTTTTATTTCATATGCAATCGATGCTGATCTCTTTGATTCTTTCTTACAGATCCTATCTTTTCTCTAGATCATTAAATCATCATGGCTACTCTTCCTACCGACTTCATCGTTCCTAAAGAAGCTACTGCTCGCATTCCTGTTCTTGTTAGATCATCTAACTACCCGCAATGGATTACCTCTATCCGTGGTCCTCTCCAAATGCTTGGTGGTTGTAAATTTGTTAACAGGGATATCACACATGATGCCCAACAAACCGCTAATGAGTCCTTGCAGACTCAAGACAGTTCATCTTTTACCACCTCTACCTCGAAACAACCCGTTTATAAAAAACAAAAGCAGGACCTTCAATCCTCTAAATGGATCCTTGCATGGCAAGAAAGTGCCCGGGTTAGTAGAAGCTATCACGGAGATAATCGGAGAAATTTGGATGGTACCTGGAAACATGGTGTAGATTCCAGAGATTTTGTTACACATTTGAATGATTTTGTACCCGACATAGACAACTGGGGGGACAATGATTGTTCCTCTTACGATAATGATGATTACAATTCTTACTGTTACCAGATAGGATCAATTAAGAAGATCTTGAGATCAAGTGATTTCTTCAAAAATCACTGGTTAATCGATTCTGGTTGTTCTGATCATATTACCCCTTACCATTCTGACTTTATGGTCTTGGGAGATGATATAAAATTTGCTCGAATCACTGATTGATCGACCATAAAAATGACAGGACCTGGAACGATTTTCCTAAAAGCATCTTTTGGGAAGAAACCTATCACTTTAACTGGTGTCTGTTATAACCTGATGCATCATGCAGACTTTTATCTACCAATCAATTAGCCCATCTAGGCTATACATTTCATATCAGAAAACCAACTGATGTCTTTGACAAACAGGGTCACCATTTAATCCAGGCTACTGCCTCATTTCCTGGTGATATCTTTCATTGGTTTCGGTCTTCTCCAATCACTCCAAGTGAAGTTCATACCCTGTCGGATATTTCCTCATCAGAACTATGGCATCATCGTCTTGGACATTGCTCTGACAATGCTCTTCGACATCTTGCCTCTTCCACTACTGGACTTCCTAAACTTTCCTTGAAATCTCAAATTTCTTCACCTCCTTGTCATGGCTGCCAAGTCGGCAAGTCACATGAACGACCTCTTGGTCCTTCTGCCAAATGTTCTTCTCGTGTTCTTGGTCTCGTTCATACAGACCTTATTGAACTTCCCACTGAGTCTCACACTCGTGCTCGCTGGATTCTCACTTTGATTGACAATTGTTCTGCTTTCACTTTCCTTGCTTTTCTTCATCACAAGAGTGACACTGCTTTGCGGTTCTGTGAGTTGATTCTCCATGTGGAGTCCCTCACTGGTCTTTCTGTTACCTCTGTACGTTCAGACTGTGGAGGGGAATATCTTGGACAAGATCTTTTACAGTTCTTCACGTCCAAAGGTATCTCTCGACAATACTTTGTTCCTCATCTACCACAACTGAATGGTAGAGCAGAGAGATTTAATCAAACTATCATGGAAAAAGCCCAAGCTATATGTCTAAATGCATGTCTACCAAACTCATTCAGGCAAGATGCATGTGAAACAGCACTATACATCTATAATAGACAACCTATGCGTCGTATCTCGTTTCCTATAAATCCTCAACCTGCTCCCCAACAACCACTTCCTATACAACCATTACCGAATAGATCAATAGATTATTTGAGACATTCTACACCACCTACTTCAAAAGGATTTCCTCAAGATTACTGGGATTTATCTCAAGCACCAGAAGAAGTACCAATTCATTCAAACCTTCCCTCATTATCAAATCCATTCGATGATAGTGAAGAGACATCTGAAACGATTCAACCACAGAATCAAAATCTTCCATTTGGTGCCTACCCAGATCATCATGGACAAAGAAGAAAGATTCAAGAAACATCCATTCGTCGACATACTTCTCCAGAACGAATTCATCAACACAAACGACGATTACTCGATCAATACACTGATGAAGGAGAAGAATTACCTGACATCGCTCGTGATACCAGAGACATTCCTACTGACGAACAAGAAGATGAAAATATTCAACATTTCTATGAACAAAATCCCTCTTATCCACGACCACCTTGATTTGCTCCTAGAAGATTACCTTCCAAAACTATCCCTGAATTTAGAACTTGACCTCATATACATCACCCTACACAAGTGAGACAAGAAGAACCAAGGACTTGATCACGAGTATCTTCTAGAGTTCCAATCAAACATTTCCTACCTGATGATACCTATGGAGATCGAACTCCATTAGAGATAGAGAGTGACTTGTCTCGACAAAAAACTCCTATGGAAACAATTCAGGAGGAGTTATCTCCACTTTCCCCTCTTACTCTGAGTATGGATCAAACTCCACTTCTGGAAGATCCCATCCCTACTTTGCATAGAGACGATGACATGAATGAATTATATGAACCATTGGCACAACATTTTAGTGCTAAATGGGTTCATCAACATTTTGCTGCCGCTACCATAGCTGTTGGTAAAACACTGGTACATTACCAAGATATAAAGAAACTATCACCGGCAGAACAAAAGGATTGGCAAAGATCTATGGAAGAAGAAATAATATCTCTTAAAGACCAACATGTTTGGGATCTGGCAGATCTACCTCCAGGCCGTAAACCTATCACGGGAAGATGGGTATATGTAACAAAGAGCGACGGTCGAAAGAAAACTCGATATGTTGCAAAAGGCTTTACACAAATCTATGAAAAGAAATCTTTTCCTCCATTGCACAGTTTGAAACCATCAGGCTTCTCCTAGCCTTAGCAGCCCTTGAAGATTGGAAGATCAAAGCCTTAGACATCAAGACAGCTTTTCTTTTTGGAGAACTTGACGACAACGAGGAGCTCTATATGGTTCAACCAGAAGGTTTCATTGAAAAAGGAAAAGAAAACAAAGTTTATCACTTATGAAAATCCATTTATGGACTCAAACAAGCAGCCATCAAATGGAATAAAGCTCTATATAAATCCCTTGTGGAAATGGGATTCAAATGAACAACATCAGACCCTGGTGTCTACATCAAATAATAGGCAAAGATAAGATCATTTTCATAGTATACGTTGACAATGCTCTTTTTATGGGTTCCAACCTCAAACTCATTGATCATCACATGAAGATCTTTACAGATCATTGGGAATCACAGATACTTGGCGATGCTAAAGAATATCTTGGCATGTATATTACCAGAGATCGAAACAAACAAACTCTGAGACTTGACCAAATTTCCTATGCTGAGAAAGTTATTGAAAGATTCCAGCTAGAGAATTGTAAACATGCTCGTACACCACTTCCTTCTGGATATAATCCAAGTCCTAATGACAGGAAAGAAGATCCTAAATGACAATCTCAATATCAATCTGTGATTGGATCTCTTCTTTATATCATGCTTGGAACATGCCCAGACCTGGCTTATGCCGTTATCAAAATGTCACAATTTTCCACAAATCCTTCTCAGGATCACCTCAATTGAGCACTTTATATTGTTTGATATCTTGCTTATACCAAAGATGTGTCTATCACAACCACTTCTTTCACTACTCTCATTAGCAACTCTATCAAGTTACTTCTCTAAATCCATTCATAAATTCCTAGTAAGTTTTCTACTAGAGATTCACTTCCCTTATATTTTCCTCTTCGGTTCTACTTGAACCCCTTGGCTGCGCTATTAGAAGTCATATAACTTCTAAAGTCCATTGTCAGCATCATCGGCATTGAGCGCCGGATCGCAGCCTAGGAGGATGGGGATATCCAGGCAATCCTCAGGCTCCTCTGGATCCGCAAGCAAGGCTGCACAAGGCTTGGTGCTAGACACCGGTATCCAAGTGGAATGGCACGGCGGTGGGGGCAAAGGGTCAGTGGCCGGAGGGACAGTGACGCCCGAGTCTGCAAGTGGGGTGCTTACTGCCACCACACAGCGTTTGGGGAGTTGCGGCAAGGGGGGGTTAGTATCTTGGTGTGACTTGATGAAGGACACATGAAAGCTCATGATGACTTTACCCGTTGTCTGACTCGGATGGTACAGGCAATAGACCTTCGAGTCTGGAGAATACCCAATGAGGATACATTCCAAGGAACAGTCGAATACCTTCGGGTTATGAATATTCTGAATCAGGACAAAAGCAAGGCAACCGATTTCACGCAGGTGTGTGATGTCAGGGCGAACACCGTACCAATGTTCGAACGGAGTAATACCCTGTTGAGACCGTCTTAACCGGAGTCCTGTTGGTAAGGTAACAGGCAGTGAGTAGGAACTCATCCCAGTGGTTGACAGGGAGTTAGCAGGCCGAGTGCATAACCCATGCCTTTCCCATCAGTGTCCGGTGGATGCATTCGACACGACCATTCTGTGCCGAGGTGTGGGGTGCTGTGAACTGGTGCTGTGTCCCGCAGGAGAGGAACCACTGGCAGAGGTCGTTGCGCTTCAGCTCGCCATTGTCAGAGCAGTATATGCTGACCTTAAGTGAGGTTTTGAGCTCCCATGCTGATGCATCAGGAAAAACCTCACCCTAGTAATCCACAATAATAACAGATATTATGCCACAATACACATATTCCGTGGTATCATTGAGTTATTTTCTATATTATATGATATTATATGATATTATATGGTTTTTTAAGAGGTGGCTGAGGAATTTTTCTAGATTTCCTGATATTATATGGTTTTTAATAAGTGGCTGAGAGATTTTGTGATAATTTGATATAATTATAATAATTTCATTGTATATGTATCAGAAGCAGGAGGAAAATGACCATGACAAAGTCTTTTTGTATGAAAAAGTGTAGTGAAAAGTGTACCAAAGTGTACAAAAAAGTGTAGTAAAAAAAGTGTACCAAAAGGTGTACCAAGTGCACAAAAAAAGTGTACTAAAAGCGAAAAAGTGTAGGACAAAGTGTACCAAGTGTACAAAAAAGTGTACAAAAAAAAGTGTACCAAGTGTACCAAAGAAGTGTACAAAAAAGCGAAAAAGTGTAGGACAGAGTGTACTAAGTGTACACAAAAAGTGTACCAATGCTTTTGTCATGACACAGCCACTTTTTTTGTCGATGTTTCGCGGACCATTTGCTCATATCTCATCCAGATTAGATCAGATTGATTAGATTGTTGCACCATTAGGATCACATAAATAGGGGCTACAACTTTTGTTATGACACCAAACAGAAATAATGACTTTCCTTTTTTGGAAATAGATTTTTGCACCTAGAAGTGTACAAAAAGGGTACCAAGTGTAGTGTACCAAAAAAAGCGAAAAAGTGTAGGGCAAAGTGTACCAAGTGTACAAAAAAGTGTACTCAGAAAAGTGTACCACAAGGTGTACCAAGTGTACCAAACAAGTGTACAGAAAAGCGAAAAAGTGTAGGGCAAAGTGTACCAAGTGTACAAAAAAGTGTAGTCAAAAAAGTGTACCAAGTGTGTACCAAGTGTACCAAAAAAGTGTACCAACAAGCGAAAAAGTGTAGGGCAAAG
>JBBPPA010000183.1:0-31433 GCA_038091735.1 Leccinum pellstonianum
ACTCAGAAGGTTATTCCCGGTTGCATGGACCATTCTAGATTCAAATCATGGCCAAATAATGGCCAATAATGGCCAAATAATAGCCTCGCATAGCCTATGTGAATACCACTAATAGCGAGCAGAGTGCAGACTTGGCTTGATGCTGCAAGATGCTGTCAAGTATATCATTATATTATGAGACTCGCTCAGGGACAGAGCCAACGCACCCGGTTGCGCACTTGGGGCCGCTTCCTTCGCCTCTTTAGTTGGCCTTCTTAATTCACCCCTCGAGCGATGCCCTGCCGTATTGTCCCATAGGTTATTTGTGGTTTCGATCGACCTTGCTTGCTACCTCTCGATGTGATTCTTCTCATCACTCCAACTCGCTTGCAATGCAAGGCTCCTTGTGGATGGCAACTCAGGCCATTTGACGTTTTCCATTGTCTCTTCTGTCGTCACGTCTGTCGCAAAGGAATGCTGGAGCTGTAGCTTCAGGGACACTACAAAACTTGAAACCAAAATTGTCAGCAATTCCCCCTGCAAGTGCAAGAGTTTGACGGCAGAAGGAAGTGAAGGTCAAACTCAGGGACTCTGGAGGGGGTACAAAAGTGGGTGACAGCACAACAGCACGGTCGAAGATACCAGCCGCAAATGGGCCAATAAAATGTGGACGACGGTCAGGCGATGTCATTGATCGATGAGCGAGCTTACGTCACGGTGGCTGTACATACAAGTTCGCTCGAGGCCGTGTGCGAGCGCGGTCGAGGGACACTCGGAGATGTGCAGATCGGCGACCTTGAACGTCCAAATGGAAGAGAGTACCGCCTATCGACAGCGTTCCTTCGATGAACGTCACGGAATGTAACGACCCAGCGGTGAATATTAGTACGCGTTCCACGACAACGACGTCTTCGCTAGCTGTACTATCTAACTAAGCACACTCGAAGAAATGTGTGATAATGGATTTTATCAATCAGTGTACCCCAATCATCCTTTCCAGCTGCCAAGGCGGTGCAAACCTCGACCTTTCGCACTAATCGATGCCGCTACGCAACATGTTAAATTTGCAGCGGACTTGAATGAGAAGTATATTTTCCACCACGACGGGCGTAGACTTGTGAAAGAGATTAGATTTGAAGAGACTCATTCTGGGCTGTCGCAGTCTGCGCGAGGATGGATCTGGGTGAGTGGAAGAGGGAAGTTGAAGCCGAGATAACCCCTGACATGGACAGCTGGTTCCCACGGTGCGGCGTCATTGACCTCTCGGCAAGTCTCACGCTGGGAGTTATAAACTTCCACACAAGAAACCTTTGGGTCCGGAAAACGACGAGGCCCCTTGGCCATTATTGCGTGCGGTGCATCTACTTGCAGCTTGCAGACAGTCTGGGGTCTTCACTGGCCCAACTTATGGTACATGAGGCTCGCAGTAGGGATTCGGGAAAGTCGACGGTCTCATATGACAATGCGCTGCGTTTGATGCACCTAGAGCATTCCTCTGCATTCCTCTGCATTGTGGTGTTTCCTTTTCTTGTTAGAATCCTGGAAACGATACTCACTTGACGTTGTGGAACTCGCTAACACTCCTCACCTACAGGTCAACAATACTGAGGATGAGACGCTTCACTCCTCTACGCAGTCTTGACTCCATTTCAAAGATCACATAGCAGGTGAAGGCACCGCCCTGGATACGCCAGGAATTTCCAACTGTAACCTTAACCAAAAAGTTTAGAATTTAACACACAACTCTTCACTGTAATTGACACCCCCCACTTCCCACTTCGATTTCCTTGCTCATGTGTGAGTTGATTGCAGTAGCCATTGTTCCACCGCTTTTTTGGACCCAGATCTGGTCCACAGACGGTGACAGTACCCTTTTTGGAAATGTTTGTGGACCAGCAACACACTCATGGTGAGTGAATTGCATTATTGTCCACAGTCAAAGAGTGGCTCTCCTCGTCCACAGCAAACATCAAAGCGGAGGCCCCGGACAGTATGAATAGACCCATCGTCCAAGATTTTTGACTTCGCACATTCTCATTCCCTCCTCGATCATCCTTCTACTTCTGACTGGACCTCCTCATTCCCCATCATAAACAACCTCTCCATGTCCGGACCACCCCCAGACGTGGACGCCTATGCTCCAAAGTTCTGTTTTTGTGGCAAAAAGACGGTCGAATCCCATGAATTCTGGTTCTGTTCTACCAAGTGCGCGCGTCTTGACGCTCTGCGATCGCTCGACGATCCTGAATGCCACTATCGCAACAATGTGCGCAGGGCTTACCTTCAAGCTGGAGTTCCAGAACTCTATCCCCGTCGCATGATGTCCGTGGACCAGCTCCGTCCTGGACCCATTGTGCGCCAGGTCGTCGTGAACTCACCCACTCATCTTCCTCCACCGACGAACGCGACTCATAGGAGGCATCAAGTCACCGTCGATCGGGATGCCCGAGATAGGAACATGGTCGGATATCCAGCGCTATCTCAGGCAACAGGCAATGTTCTGAATAAGTGGACCCCGGGAGGAGAGATACCTGGGAGACATAATCATGCAGGATGGGAAATTCCTTCGAGGGCACCGTCCCGCGCGCACCATCGTGATGAGAGGGTCGAAGAAGAACTCTTGAGGAAATTTCCGCAACCAGCTTCCGCTCGTACCCTTAGACAAGGTCCCCAGTCGACCAATAATCTCCGGAGCAACATCAAGACATCGGTCGCGGCTCTTTTCAGCAGGTCTCGCAAAGACAACCCGAGCGGGAACCCTGAGAGGGTGTTTGGGCACGTCGTGAACACCGTCGTTCCACCGGTGAGGAAGGAGTCACTACCTTTCAACCGCCAGCCTATTAGGAACGCTCCCTCTGCGGCTTCGGCGTCCAAGTCAAAGGCCCTTCGTCGTTCGCGGTCGTTCGCGGTCGGGAGTCCTGTGGATAAGCGGGACACGGTGATGTATGTTGTCGAGGAGATGAGAGGGGAGATGGCCAGAAGCTTCGACCCCAGGTCCTTCTTCGACAATGATCATGAAGATTATTGAAATTGGGCACGATCATACGATTGGTTGATGACTATTAATGACTGTTACGGTGAACTGTTTCGCTTTGTTTTCTCGCCTTAGACTCGCACACGTATGACTCTATGTTCCATCTGTCTTTGCTCTGTTTTCGTCTCGGTATTGTCTAATATGCGCTCCATGTAAATTTTGCATAGTGATTTGTTATGTTGATCATGCCTCAGTACATCTTTACAATGTTAAGATTTCGATTTCTAGCCCGATTCTAAGCCCAAAAGCTCCTATCTCGATCTTCTTTCGCAAGCCAAGTTGGGAAGCCCGCGCAAACAGCGCCGAGGCTCTGCTATCTGACCAAGCTCAAAGGTTGAGCATAGCCCCACTGGCAGTAGCTCATAAGGCCTTCCGAGTCATTCAACCGACTCCTAGCTACTTAGTTGCATTGTTTACGTAGTAGCCCTGCAACAGCTTAGACTTCCCCGCCCAGAGTCGTTTCCGCCACTCGCAGTCCACTCTGCCCGACAAGGCGGTCACACGGCCGTCACTGGCAAAGGTCGCCGGGGCTAGTAATATAAAATGCGATAAGTCGCAGTTTGCATTGCAACTTGTCTTCTTCCCACCATCATCTCATCTGTTTTGCTTCTTGTATCATGTCTGCTGGCACCAACGACGCTATCCTGGTCCAGATCCTTGCGCAGCTCAACGCACTGCAGATCTCTCAGCAGACGTTGCAAGCAAAGGTACAGCTACCATGTTCCTCCGATTGTCCCAACGTACATTGTAACTCACTGTGATTGACACGACATGGTTAACGCACTGTGGCGCTCAAGGTGGATGCTCTATCTCCAGCCTCCCCTGCACAATCTCCGCATCAGAGAAATGGAATACCGATTCCTGGGCGCAACGGTAGCATTGACATAGGATCTCCCCCATCATCGAACTTGCTCTTGTCGCCATCAACGTCCTTGGCAGGCGCTCAGCTCGTATCGTCTCCAACATTCTCGAACATGCAGGATCAGGCAGTGACGGAGAAGGAGCGCGAGAAGGCTCTGTATCCTGGTCGAGTTATTCTAGCAAGTAAGTCCTCTGCTTTCTGTTGGCTGTTGATGATTACGCTCTTTGTCGTTCCTGCGGTCGGGTCCGAGCAAGCTTGGTAACCGGATGGACGTCATCGTCTCCGGATCATGCCCGGTCCCTTGGCGCAATTACGCGTACAGCCCCGCGCCAACTCATTTGTATGACGTTACGACTGACGACATCCTTCACGATAGCTTATCCTGACCAACATGGAATCAAGCCATATCCACTTCAATGGGGAGTTTCTGATCCTGCCGTCCGCGGACCCGTCATTTGCTCTCGACTCCCGAGTTCGATTAAGCAGCGCAATGCTCTCGGTGCACACTCCGGTTCCTACTCAATCTATCGGGCGCTCGCTATTGCAATGGGCACGCTCAATCCGACTCATAAGCCCGATTATTCAAAGACCGAGCCTCCAGTCCCGATTCCTCCCCAGCCCTCTTGGTACGACCCCACGAAGATCGTATCGTTTGACCCATGGGGACACCTCGTCCCTCAAGTGTTCAAGAAGGAGATCGACGAGTTGGGCCTGGACATTCGACCGAGTATCGCTGTGACGAAAGCACATATCAAACTGAGTGAGCTAGACGAGGCGGCGAGAAAGGGTGATATGACCATCGACGGCCGCATAGTTTTGCAAACGAGGCCCTACAGAAACGCAGATGGCTCGGAGAGTGATGCCGATCCTGGAATAGAGATCAATACAAGCAAGGCCGCGGTTGAGCCTGTCTGGTACCTGCCTGGGGTTGCAGAGCGTTTTGGCATGTGAGCCTCCTCTTCACTTTTCATTCCTTGTTCATTCTTATTTTTGACTACGGGAAGTTCGGAAACCTTGCTCCGGAGAGCACTCTTTGAAGATACTGGTGGAATGTATCCTGAACTGATCACTCGCCCCGACATCAAAGTCTTTCTTCCTCCAATCGGAAATCTGACGGTATACATCTGTAGGTAACCGAGATGCATGCGATGACAATGGCTAAATCTGCATAGTTGGACCCCCAGAATATATGGCAGACGAGTCCAAGGAACTCACAGTCCGTGTACATGACGAATGTATGTCTTGTCCAGGTGGTCACTCCAAGTCAAACCATTTTTGATTATATTGCAGGTAATGGATCTGATGTCTTTGGATCCGATATTTGCACCTGCAAACCCTACCTCATTTTTGCCATTGAAGAGTGTATCCGTTGCGCTCAGCGGGGTGGTGTAGGCGTTGTCGTTTACTTCCGCAAGGAAGGTCGAGCCCTTGGAGAGGTCACTAAGTAAGGTCTTTGCTCTGCAAAGTGACCCTGACCCGACGAATTATCCAGGTACCTGGTGTACAATCTCCGTAAACGCGGCGGCGACTCTGCAGACAAGTACTTCAAGTCTACGGAGCTCATCGCTGGAGTCAAGGACATGCGTTTCCAGGCACTGATGCCTGACGTGCTGCATTGGCTCGGCATCAGGAAGATCGATAACATGATCTCGATGAGTGATATGTGAATGGCTTTCACGCGCGTCAGAGAGTTCACGCTCATACATTTGATAGGAAATACAACGCCATCGTGCAATCTGGTATTCCTATATTGAAGCGATATGATCTCCCTGGTACGTCGTTTCGTTATCCTCGCCGAAGACGCATAATTGTGACTCACACCTCTCGTCGCAAAAAGAACATCTCATCCCACCCGATTCAAAGGTGGAGATCGACGCCAAGATCGCGGCTGGGTACTTTACGAGCGGCAAGCAAATCACCGAGGCAGATTTGGCCAAGACCGTTGGGAGGACCTGGGAGGAGACAGAGCACTGACCAAGACCGAGTATCATTTCGTGTATGATCACCAGTAGCCCTTGTATAGAATTATGCACTACAGACTGTACTTACATACATACTTCCCGCTGTAACGTAGATATCGATGGTAAAAGGTTGTAATCGTGAGCTTTGCGGCCTAGACGCTATATGGCTCAGTTGAGACTCTGGTAAGATGATACCTCCATTCTGATCTCCGGTGTCCACAAAAGAATTGATGGTGCTCGAATACTATTCATCTCTGGTAGCTAGCGTAGGATAAGCGAAACCCATGATCGTATATACTCGTACTGGGGCGTGCATAGCGTATAAAACATGACATGCATGACGGATGTAACTAAAAACGAACAAAAAAGGTCAACAAAAAACACACTGCAACCGACTAACTCGTACTAGCGTAGTATATCTCTCGAACTCAAAGACAAGAAGAAGAAAACGACATCGATAGGCAAAACATCAACAATGACCAACTATTACTATTATGTGGAGAAAAACCTAGAGGAAATCATGGAGTAGGGGACGAGAGGAGGAAAGGGTGGCAAGGGCCATGCAAGTCCAAACCGAGGCCAACACTCACCATCGAAGCGTAAGGTCAACGCTCCGCGCCTGCCTATGAACGGGAGACGAAACCGACCGACGAGTCGGATCCTCATTAGCACAGCCCGGCAGCGGCGGACGTCGTCCCAGCCCAAGATGGCTCGCAACTCCTCTCGATGGTCCGGGTTTCGATACCAACGACGACGATGGCCGTGCTCGAGGGGTTCGAGGCGAGTGAGCAGCAGTCACAAACCCGAGTACGTTCTCGACGCTCGCCTTCGGGGGAACGCGTGACAGCGCCGGCGACGGTGGCGTCGTAGTTTGCAACGACGACGCGGTCGACCTTGTTGTCGTCTTGGGATGACGGCTCCCACTCCACGATGGAAGCGGAAGCCCCTTATTGCTACTGCCCGATCCCGCCCCGGAGACGGAACGGAACCCGAACCCAACCGACCCCAAAGACAGCTGAGGGACCCTGCCAGTACCAGAAGCACCTTTGGATGCGGAAGCAGAAGCGACACTCGGGACGTTTCCGAACCCGACGGGTAAACTATGTCCCGGACCCCCTGGCAATGTCAGGCCGCATGATAAACTCTGCGCACGTATCGGGGCCCCGACGTGCGAGTTTGGAATACGTTGAAGATCATTCGGAGAAGCATCATCGTTACCACTCGTCGACGTCGGGGAGCAACGATTCGGCTCGTGCTTGCCCTTGCCTAGCGGTAACCGAAGATCGATCGAAGGGACGACTCCATGGCGGTGGGGACGGTGAAGCTGGCTTAAATTGCGCTCTGTAGACCGTTGGCAGGTAGAGGGATCTGATAAGCCTCGTTCGCTCGGCTTCATTGCATTTTCGTCTTCCAAGCGCTGACGCTGTTTCCCATGCTCACCAGCACCAACACCAGAAACGCCAACAGCACCGGGAGCAAGGATCGGACTCCGAGGCAGAGTTGAGGAGAGTTTTGATAGACGAGGGAAACGCGTAGCCGCCAATATTGAATTCGAAGTATTCAAACGCAGGCGTGGGAACGAGATGCCGCGATCACGTGCATGGACACTTGGTTTGGTAAGAACTTGCAGGGATTCGTTTTCGTCGACGGATAGCCCGCCGCGCGTGCGAGAAATGTCAACGGAGCGATGATGGTGGGGGCTTGCACGCCTCGCCTTCTTGACGGTCGCGTTGGCGTGTCGAGCAACGTTGCTCTTCAGGCATCTGGGAGAGAAGATGGTGTCAAGCTGGTTTACATTCCCGAACGGCGTCCTTTGTTGTTGTTCCGAGGGAAAAGATGCCTGCTGTGGACTAGGAGGAGCAGAAGAAAGTGCAGAGATGCGAGGATGCCGGCACGTCGCGCAACCACTTCGGAACTCGGATGCAGAGTGGCGTCGTCGTCGGGGAGTTGGATATGTGACGGCGGCGCAGGCAGGGATGCTGGCGCTAGCGTCCTCGGAATCCGGGGTATTGATCCTTTTCCTGTGAGAGTGGGAGTGGCGAGGTTTACATGCTTGTCTGCCGTCATGATGTAGATGTCCGTGCGCGTACGCAAAGTCGAAGACACCAGACTGAGGTGTCAATGGGGAGGAGGTTGGTGTTGGAGATGGAGATGAAGATAGAGATGGGAATGTGGATAGGATTGGGGATGCTTCTTGGTCTTGGTCTTGGTCTTGGCTCTGGCCGGACGAAGAATCAAATCTGAGCCATTTGATCCTCCGACGACCGCAACAACCAGTAGAAGGAGCAGAAGTCGAAGCGAAAGCGTCCTCCACAATGCCTGCCAAGTCAAACGCAAGTTCGCGGACGCCCTGGGAGCTGCACCGATAGTCCGGATCAAGAAGCCTCCATGCCCGCAGCTTACCCAAGACCGAGGGCAGAACGGACGTAGTCACGGTATCGTCTTCGTCTTCTTCGACGGAGCCGTGTGCATTGTCCCGCCGGAGAGCACCGCACACGGAGAAGAGGAAGACGGGCGGGAACGGGGATGCACGGGATATTGGTTTTGATCCGAGGTGGGTTGGCAACAGCAGGAGCAGACGGTCGAGAGCGCGTCTACCCCTGACGGACAGAAGCTGCTGAGCGTGGCGGGAAGAACCCCTGGCAGGTTCTTCTTCAAGCGAGGGGAGGTAGACTCGACGTTCGAATGTGCGTTTGGCGGTCATGAGGTTCGTAAAATCCGGTGAGCCACGCTTCATGTGAAGTACGACAGAGTGCATGGGTCAAACGCAAGTAAGCAAGAGTGAAACAGCGAATGAAAGGACATTCCAAAGTCAAAATTGGGTTCATGCAGAAAGGAATTCGTATGCGGGGAGAGAAGAGAAAAGAAACCTTACCAGGTAGAGCCTGCAGCTTTCGCCGAGCTTCATCGTTACTTCCGAGCGGGCCTACAGATTTCAGTAGCACCTGCAAAGTCGTTAACTGGTGCTAGTAGGCTATTGGAAAATCGCACCTACAACCTGGTTTCTTTTCTTTTTTCTTCTTCTTCCGCTATGATCTCTCCGTCCCGACTGCCTGCACAGACAAAGGGAGGCGAAGAAACGAAGCGCAATCCATTCGGTCAAAGTACGTTTAAAGGGCGTGTAGCCGAGTGGTGTTCGTAACACTTAGGTGATCGTTTGACAAATCCACCCATCGTGCCGCCAAGGTTTGCTTCCGTCCTGGCATGCGGTGCACTGCCCCTTTGAAAGGACTCCATCACTTACCTCCAGCGACAGTACTTGGTTGCTTTGCAATGCCAATTCCATCGACAGCTCCAACGCAACTTTGATCTAGAAGACTATGAAGGATGACCCTAAGTAAATACTTAGTACTCGTGGCCGGTGCTAATTTTAGCGATCATTGAATGATCCGAATCTCCGTACGGTTTAGCACTCAGTGGCCCACCTGGCAGTGACTCGAGACTTTATTAGCCGTTTCTTCTGTGTCCGTGTGACCCGCGTTTTGACAAATTCGAGTTTGATATTGAATATTGAGCGCCGAGGCCCGCCTCTGAGAGTCACCTTGCCGGACCTGCGTACCGTACTACGGGCCCGATCGGTATTCTGTCTTTACGAAATGCCCCGTGATCGGCGGCGCCCTAGTGTGAGTGACGCGACATCCCGACTGGCTCGGCTGAAGAATCTCCTTGAAGTTCTTTTCTATTTCCGCATTGCACTACTAGGGCCTCAGACTATCAATCTCGTTGAACTGTATTAAATGTGAAGGTCTAGAATCAGGAGTACTAGTCAGTTCAAAATGTCGTATTTGGAGCAATTCCGTCCTCTACAGCTTTCTCTTTGAGTGGGTGGCTCAACATGCACACAAGGGTGAGTACTTGCTGGCTTGAATATCCGAGGAAGATTGACGCAGAGAATTCCAGCCGAGTTACTTTTCTAGCTGCTGCGAAATCATGCCGAATGCCCGAAACTTGATCGATATCCGTCACCTGCTTCTGGAAGCAGTGTACGTATCATGCAGGTCCCAGACACGTACAAGATAATGGGTCAACAATAAATATCTCGACGTGGAACCCATAATGTAGTGAGCAGGATCCATGATGCAGTACTTCGTGAACTCGGAGAGTCTCGGCCCGGACCGGTGGCCGGATTACCTAAGAAGGTATGTGCAAAAAAGCTGGTTGATAAATCTTTCTTTACTCCGCCACCGTTGGGCTCTTTCGTCGACTTTGGAGAATTCCTGCTAGGGTACTTACAAACTGACGTTGGTGCTTGCAAGATGGAGAACTTCTAGCGCTTTCGGTGTTTCGAAGATCGATTTACAAAGAAATGGAAGACTCGTTCTCTTCCCAGCTCTTCTTCCTGCCTTGACGTCTGCCTACTGATGTGTCTCTTCGACATTGACCCGTGGTTGTCTCCCCGCTGTAGCAGGACAAGTACCAGAAGTTCTCCCTCGATAATCCGCCACCGGGCTCCCATGAATCCAGGTTTCGGTGGCCACAAACTAGGCGCGAATGGTACGCTGGTGAGCTAGCAGATTGCCAAGTTCCCAGAACAGACACTCACTACCATGGAAGAGTGGTGGAGCTTTGGCTTTGCCAAGGCGATCAAGCTTCCAGAAATTCCATAGGGCTGACCTTCTCTAGAATTTTTTGACCTTTATCGCGCTGGTTCATTGGTCCTGGTGACTTCGTGTCCCAGGAACCATCAGCGCAAGGGTTCGCTGCCTTGTGCGCATCAGGAAAGTACTTGTGCATCGGTTAATTTCTCCTCTGCCCACGCTGGACGATTTGCTTCGCAATCGTTTCGGTCAGGTCAATGTCCCTCTTTACTGAGCTTGTATCCCATTATGGATGCGCCCTTGCCACAGTGCCGCAGAGGGACTTGTATAAGGCGGGGGTCTTGACCGTCACATCTGGGTCCTTAATATTGAAGGGAAGCTCGGGACTCGGTGTAATAGTAACTTTATCTTTGGGCGTTATGTAACTGCAGCCGATCGTCCATACCCTTCAGATTCGAGAAGAGACAAGAAGTGGAAAGCCATTCGCTTCCCTCGGGCTCGCTCGGTCATAAGGCCCGCCTTATTATTTTAATGCCCGGCTACACGTCTGAATCCTATCTTGGTCCCTGACACCACTCAACCGCCAAGGTGCGCTCCCGAACATTGTTTTACATAAATGAATCTCGCTAATTAGCGTCTTGGCAGTTTGCACCTTGTGCACGAATTTCCTCCGGGCGAGATGCCCACCCCTGACTCCAGCAAGATAATCATCCTTCCGGTATTTGCAGGGCAGGGAACGACGAGAACCAGCTTAAGCTATGCAGCTGACCAGGCACTTCGCGATGCGGACTCTCCCGTCGGCTCCATCCTTCTCTCCTCATGTCTGGACGCTTTTCTCGCAGAAATCGCGTCTCTAACCCCTGACGAACTCGACCAGAGCGGCATATACCCGTTTGATTTCAACGATCCTCGCCGTTTGCTCATGCCCGACCCCAAATACGCCAAAAATCACATCCTCTCTGCCACCTTTCTCTTTCTAGTACAGGCACTACGTTATCACTCCTATGTTCAGACTACTTCCCCTTCTCGCTCTTTTCCCAATTTCCTCGACGCCAACGTCGATCACGCCATCGGAGTCCTAGGTCTATCTTCCGGAATATTCCCTGCTTGCGTCGTTGCTGCGTCCCGCAGCACACTTTCCTACATCAACACTGCTGTCGAAGTCTTTCGCTTGGTATTCTGGATCGCTCTCCGCGTCTTGCAGTTCACGAGAAGGCTTGTCAAGGAGAAACCCGTGGATCTCGCCCTTCCTTGGAGCGTGGGGTGCCTTGGGTTGACGAAAACCGAGGCTGAGCATCACATCGCTCGATTCGAACAAAAGGCGAGTTCGGAGCTATCCTTTATTGCTCTCATTGACCGGTTGCTTTAGTATTGTCGAGTTCCCTCACTCCACGTGACGGCTGTACTCGACGAGAGAAACGTGACGGTCTCAGGCCGACCGGACCTGTTGGTCAAGTTTTCGACTTTTGTATCTCGCCATTGCACCGTGCACCCCACGACCGTTGACGCGCCCTACCATTCTGACCTGCATTCGCCAGACACACGAAACCAGATCTTGGCTGATGTTGACAGGCGTAACATTCGATTCCCGGACTATCAAGATCTGTGCTGCCCACTGAGATCGACAATCTCTGGAGACATGGTCGTCGGGCCCAGTTCCGATTATCCATCGCTGGTGGCACTAGTGCTCGACATGGTGCTTGTTCGCCCCGTGAATTGGGATCTAGTCGCGAAGAAGGTGGCTACTGTCGTTCCGCCGAACGTAACTCTCGTGGCTGTCAACATCGGTCCTGGATCGAGTACTCTGCGCGCCTTGGAGAGAGTGGTGCCTGAACTCGTGCTGCGTTGCGTCGACGCAGCTTCACCAGATACGATCGACGACACTGCCGCTTTGAGCCCCGCAAAACAGGAACCGATCGCGATCATTGGCATGGCGGCTCACACGCCGGGGGCTGCTGATACTGCCCAGTTATGGGAGCTACTACAAAGAGGTACCAACACCATTTCAAAGGTTAGCATGGCTAATGGGCTCGTTTTTTTCATTTAGGAATTAACTGATTGATGAATCCATTTATCTAGATTCCGGACGATCGTTTTCAATTTCCGTTGCACGATAGCGGCGGGATCGAGGCGGGATCGTCATCGTCTCCTTGCGAGCTCAAGGTCCAGACGGGTAATTTCATGGATGATTTCGCCAATTTCGATCACAGGTTCTTCAACATCTCTCCGCGCGAGGCGAGAAGCATGGACCCTCAGCAGCGCATTCTGCTGCACACGGCTTACGAGGCGCTCGAGAGTGCGGGGTACGTGCCTGACGCAACGCCCAGTTTTCGGCGCGCCACGTTTGGCTGCTATGTCGGAGCGGCGACGCAAGACTATGCCGAAAATCTTGCTAACAACATGGACATTCACTATAGCACCGGTGCGCGCTGGCGTGACGTTCTTTGCACGAACAATGAGCTAATTGTATTTCAAGGCACGTTGAAGGCGTTCTTGAGCGGCCGCATATCCTATGCTATGCAGTTTGGTGGACCGTCGGTCGTGGTGGATACCGCTTGCTCGTCTTCGATCGTGGCCATCCATCAAGCATGTCGAGCGCTGATGATCAGAGATTGCGATGCAGCCCTCGCTGGTGGCGTCAACGTCATGACAAGTCTCAAGGTACGCACACTCAGTCCCTTGGGCCACATCTAGATCGGGGATTACATGAGAATAACCTGTGGCGCCAGATGTTCGTCGGCCTAGAGCAGGGCCACTTTTTGAGCCCCTCTGGCCAGTGCAAGACTTTCGACGCGTCCGCGGACGGGTATTCGAGGGGAGAAGGATGTTGCTTATTCGTCCTGAAGCGGCTGAGCGACGCCATCGCGGAGAACGATAACGTCTTGGGTGTCATTCAAGGCGTCGAAGTCAACCAAAGCGGCCTGGCGCCGTCCATCACTCACCCGCACAGTCCAACACAGGCTGATCTCCTCAGGACGCTCCTCGCGCATTCTGGTATCCCGCCGACTCACGTCAGCGTTGTTGAGGCGCACGGTACCGGAACTGAAGCAGGGGACTCGTCCGAACTCGCGAGCATCCGCTCGGTGCTTTGCCAGGGCCGAACGCGAGACAATCCACTCCACGTCACGTCGATCAAGGCCAACATCGGCCACCTCGAAGCGGCGTCTGGGGCCGTGGGGCTCTGCAAACTGTTGTTGATGCTGCGACACGGCGTCATTCCGGCCCAGATCTCACTGAAGACACTTCATCCGCTCATCGCGCCCCTAGATGTCGATCACACGGTCATTGACACTGTCGCCACGCCGTGGGTCTCTGATGGATATGGACATGGATCCGCACCGAGGGTTGCCGTGCTGAACAACTTTGGCGCTGCGGGTTCGAACGGGGCGCTCGTACTCGAGGAGTTTGTCGACTTGGGGTCAGATAGTCTTCCTCAGCCTCCTGTTCGGACGTCGTCATCGACTTTCGTGTTCGGTATCTCAGCTCAGACGGCTGGAGCATTGGAGAACCTCCGAGCACGCTATATGCGCTGGCTTTGCGAGGCACAAAACGAGGGCGTGCCATTCTGCGATGTGGCGTACACCGCTACCGCTCGCCGTCAGATATATCCTTTCCGACTGGCTGTGGCTACGAGGGACAGGAATCAGCTTGTTCGAGCGCTCGAGACTTCGCCCGTCACCCAGGTCGATCAACGGCACGGAGGTCAACAGGGTCAGGGTCAGGTGATCTTCGTTTTCCCTGGCCAGGGAAGTCAGTATCTAGACATGGGCGCTTCTCTTTATGCCACGTCTCCGGTTTTCAGGAGTTGTATCGATCGGTGTCATCGGTGTCTCCTTGCGCTCGGGTATCACGGCATCCTGCCTCTCATCTCATCAGGGATGATCTCTGACTACGGTAAATTTGGGGCGGAAGAGGAATTCGAGGCATATCAGTGCGCTGTGCTCGCTGTCGAGTTCGCGTTGGTTACTCTGTGGAAGCATTGGGGGGTAGTTCCCGCAGGCGTTATCGGGCAAAGGTAAGAGTCGTTTCTTTGCTTATTGTGTATGGGAGCTGAATGACGGATTTCACTTAGTCTAGGAGAGTACGCCGCCATGGTGACGGCTGACGTTTTGTCGATCGAGACTGCGCTCTCCATTGTGGCGAAAAGGGCACGCTTGATGTCTCGTGCATGCGCAATCGGAAAAACGGGAATGGTTTCCGTCACCCTTCCGTCCGCACAGGTGCAAGAGGTTCTGGCCACTCGCGAGTCGTCGTTTTCGAACGTGACGATCGCGTGCGTGAACACGGAGTCGTCTTGCGTGGTCTCGGGGCCAGTCGAAGAATTGAATACGTTTACCGCATACATGAAGGTCAATTTCCGTTGCAAGACGGTCGCTCTTCCTGGGGTGCAACTTGGCTTCCATTCGTCCGCCATGGATCCGATTCTGGACGATCTTAGGGATCACATCGTGACGCTTCCCATCCATCCCCCGTCGATCCCCATCGCTTCCAATGTATTAGGAAGTGTCGTTCCCGTGGGCGACGGTTCGACGTTTCAGGCTGAATATTTTGCAAAGCATTGCCGTCAGCCCGTTTTATTTGCACAAGGTCTAAAGGAACTCGAACGACATGTAGACCCTTCCCAGATCGACGCGTGGATAGACGTTGGGCCGCATGCGATCTGTTTGCCCATGATCGAGGCGACGCTGGCGCCGTCCAGAGGGACACAATGTCTAGCGTCGATGGTCAAGGACGTTCCTGCGTGGGACACGCTGATGGCCAGCTTGGCCCAGCTGTACCGCACCGCCGTTCCCGTGAATTGGAGGCGCATTTTCGAAGAGCGCTCCGATGCGTGTTCTTGCCGCGCCGATCTGCCCACGTATCCGTTCGACTCACAAAAGTTTTGGGTGCCGCACAACAACCAGAGTAACAATAACCAACGTGCTCTTCTCCCACCCCCACCCCTTGTTATTACTACCTTGGACCCGTCGGCGATCCCGCATCAGGTGGTAGTTCTCGACCACCCGATGCTATCTTCCTGGTCTCAATATCCGTCCCGCCAGAACGGCAACGCAGCGATCTTCGAAACGCCGATCAGATCCCTGGCGCGGTACATCGACGGGCACAAGGTGGGCGGGCACGCGTTATGCCCCGCGTCAGTATACCTCGAACAGGCACTCGCCGGCGCGATTCTCACGCAGCGATACTTAGAGCAAGACCTGGAGCTGAGTTTCGGGCGGTGTATGCCCGTACTGCGGTCTGTCGAATTTTCGCGTCCGCTCGTGTATCGGAAGGAGTTCCCACTCGTCATACATACGCATGTGACCGTGCACGAGGACGGGACGGGCACGTTTAGCATTACGTCGAGGCTGGAGTATTCGCGCGAGGAGCACGTTCATGTGCACGGAGACTTGAAGTTTACTTCGGTGAGGGAGGCGACGGTGAATTTGGGGCGCGAGTTGCCGACGATCGAGGCTTTCAAGAACGAAAACGAGGGGACCACGACAATGCCGGAGGTGTTTACGACACACACTGCGTACGAGGTGGTCTTTCCGCGGGTGGTGGAGTACGCTAAGGACTATCATGCCATTCAATCTCTCATCGTCGATGGCGACGGTGCCTCTGGCGTCGCCCGCATCTCACTCTCTGGTTCGCTAGGCGCACAGCTCATCTTTCTGGACACGCTGCTCCATGTCGCGGGATTCGTGCTCAACATGCGCGGGGACGTCTCAGACGCGTACATATGCAGTGGCGTGGGATTACTCAAGGTGCTGCACGAGCTGGTAGAGGACGAGGAATCTTACACAGTGTATTGCACCAACAACTGGAAGTCTTCGCGCGACTTTGTGACCACGGATGTGTGGGCGGTCCGGGAGTGTGGCGACGCAACTGATCCGCGGGTCGTCGTCGTCGCACAGGTTCGGGGCGCGCAGTTCCGTAGGGTGAGGCTAACGAGCCTGTTTCGAGGGCTGGCGATCGCTGCGGCAAATCCAAAGGAAAAACGCAATCGGATGCGCACGGACTCGAACGCGATCATCACGCCGGCCTCTCCGCGCAGCGTCATATTTGCTCGCTCGCGTTCCAACACGCGGACTACCATGTTTTGTGGCGGCGGCGGGCTCGGTATTGACGAAACAAATACAGACGGATTTCGGTCAAGGAGTTGTAGCGGGCCGACTTCGCCGTGGACGTTGGTCTCGGAAGGCGGGGAGGCGTTTGAAACGAAAATGCGTCCTACTAAAGATGTGATGGACATAGACAGCGGGCGTATTCACGCAATCATGGCCGAGGTACTTGGGATCACGGACGGCGAGGGGATTGCGGATGAAGCCGATTTGCGTTCACTCGGGCTTGACTCGCTGGGGTCGATCGAGGCGCAACAGGCGTTGAGGGTCGCGTTGGGCCGGCCTGTTCCACATGACGTTTTTGTGAGGTGCCAGACGCTCTCGGCGCTTTGCGAGTTTTTACTCTTGGACGACGACTGTCTGGACGATCAGGAGGACGACGCGGACGGCAAGATCATCATTCATGGCGAGAAACCTCCATCTCCAGACTGTCGCGGTAACGCCGACGACGTACCTCTCGTCGTGTCCTTGCAGCGGTGCCCCGGAAGTGTGAACACTCCAATTTATCTAGTGCATGACGGGTGCGGGCTGGTCGGTCCGTACGAACGTCTCTCGCCTTTGGACCGGGACGTTTGGGCGCTCGGTGATCCTCGGTTCCTTTGCGACGAGCCATGGGAGAGTATGGAGGAGATGGCACGGGTGTACGCGTTGGCAATAGAGCAGCACGCAAGCGGTGAGGAAATGATCCTCGGAGGTTCGTCATTTTTTCGCGTCAACATCCGAGTAAAGTGGTCTGACCAAGGGTAATGCAGGCTGGTCGTTTGGAGGCGTTGTTGCGTTAGAGATGGCACGAATTCTGGTCTCGCGCGGCGTCAAGAAGGTGAAAGGGGTCATTTTGATTGACTCGCCTCCGCCGACAGCGCCGCCCTTGTTGTCCGATGGGCTCATTCGTTGTATACTCCGAGATATGGATGATCAGGACGATCGAGAGAGGACTATCGCCGATTCGTCGTTATCGGCGAAGGCGTTGGTCGCGCGCCAGTTCAAGCGAAGCACGGAGCTGTTGGGAAAGTTCGCATTGGGGGTACGAGACGCAGAGCAGTTGTCCTCCTTCAATCACCCGGTCGCGTTTCTGCGATGTACTGCGGGGTTCTGTCCAGGCACGTTCGAGAAGGACGAAAGGGAATGTGTGCCTGCGTGGTTCAGGGAGCGCAGCGACGTGGAGAGTACGGTGGGCCCTTGGGAGGAGTTTGTTGGAGGGCCGATTCAAGTTTGGGACGTACCCGGGCATCATTTTGAGCCATTCTCGCGAGTGCGGGTGAGTCTCGTTCTCCTCGGTTGCACATATTTTGGATGATGTCAAATGCTGATGCCGAGTGCGATAGGTCGAGGAGACGTCGGTGCAGCTTGCGCTCGCCTGTCGACACCTGGATACGCTTTAGTCACTGATACGGTTTAGACTGGGATCCGATTTTGCGACCGGTTTTCCTTCCTTTCCTTTCCTTTTACTCTTTGCTTGCTAGATCGATCGAACTGTTTCGTGGCATTCTTCGTAGAATCACTTATTTCGTATGTCTCCTTCCTTCCTTCGTTTTTTTCTTCGTGGAACCGTTTAACTTAGGAGTTGCTCACGCACATCGCATTTGAACCATTGCACGGCATCATACTACAAGTTGGGGCAACATTGTAACGTTTTTATGGATGGTGGTGAACGATTGATATGATGAAACGGGTCTTTGGTGCGTTCGATACGTGCCAAAGACCGAGCCACACATACAGTACGTAGGGCTAGCACCGACGTATTTTCTGTGCGCGATGGACCTGCCATAGTATAGACTCGATCCGAGGGTGTGGCGAACATCTCCTTGGCCTGGCTCTTTTCTGTAGGACTAGAATCTGCCCTGACGGAGGTACTTGCTCGTGGGGAGGCTGGCGAGTGCGGCCGTCGCGGTCGACATTCAGGACAAACAGGGTGTGCGGTGGTGTATGGTGCCGGGGGTCGGTGTGGTGCCGGGGGAGATCGAAGTTACAGAGGCAGGTTCAACAGCCAGGCTCAGCGAACGGACGTGCGATGGAGGAGCCTGAGACGGACCGCATGAACGCCGTCACAAGTGCGACGCCCAAGATTGACAGAGATTCATCGGAAGCGACATTTTCGTTCGCGGGCGGGACCATCTACGCCGATGACGTTGGCGAGGGTGTTGGGCGCGCTCCGGCCCTCAAAGTGAAGCCAGTCAAAGGGTGCGGAGAAGTGCAGGCTCGGGCTGTGGATGTTATAAGAGTGCCGCGAGGGCAAGGGGCGAGGCGGTTCGACGTGGATGGACGCGGACGGCGGCGAGTCACTCGAAATTGTGCAAATCCACATCTAGAACTTTGCTACGTCCGCAATATTGGTCTCCGACTCATAGCCGCCCCAAACTGAGATACTAGCTACGCAGACGTGGTGGTAGAGGAATGCTTCCACTGGGTTCCTGGCATAAATTCATAAGTATCGCCACGTCTGATGGACATACATCATGCCATGAGCTTTCTCAATTGTGAGACCTTGGGAGTATCAGCCTGCAGGGCCCAGGCTCGAAGTGAATTCTTTTTTTCAAGGGTCCTTTCCAAACCTGGAATGATTTCGTGATTGCATGCGTCTTGCCGTAAACGGCCTCGAGGCAGGAGCCGGGCGAGGATGATCGATGAGCGCTGCAAGGCCGGCCGACAAGCGATTTGATGAAGCCTTCGAGGGCACGACTCAGAGAAGAAATGGGTGTGCCAACCAGCAGTTCGCTTACGGAGTCGCTTCTTGGCGGCCCCTGTGGCACGAGCACGAGCACCGCCCGTCAAGCTTTCTGCATAAAAGTTGAAAGCCTCACCGTCGTCTTCATAGCCACGACCCACCATGCACATGATTTACGGTTCGTCGCTGTTGTCTAAATACCTACGAGAGCCCTCTCCCGTCGACGGTCTTGCCACCTTTCCTTTGGATGCCGATCTGACAGATCTCATCCTCACCACGATTCCTGATATTCGCACCCTGCGGTCCTTCGTGTTGAGCTCAAAATTCATATACAACGTCTTCGATTCCCGCCGTGCATCTGTCCTTCGCGCAGTCGTGTCCAACCTTCTGGGCCCTGCCACATTACCAGCCATACGACTCCTCAAAATCTTGGTCAACATCAACGGCTGGTGGCGTAGCTGGATTTCCCCGTACCCCGTGGAGAAACTTCCCATAGAGGAGGATTTCCGGCTCGACAACCCCCGGCTCCAGATCACTATGCGGGAAGCTAAAATGCTTGCCGCTAATCATGACATTGTTCGAGAGTTCGAAGGGCTGTATAGCTGGAGGTGATTCATTAGTTTTCACTTAGAGTATTCTCAGTCGCTCATGGTTTGTGTTGTTGTATTTCAGGAACAAGGACCCCAGTTCGACCTCGAGCCAGCTTGCACCGTGCGAGTCCGAGCGGTTCCAAACAGCGATGTACAGATTTTGGTCTGTGTGCGCACTGTACGGTCGCCCTGCGCCTGTGAACCGTGTCGCGAGAGTCGAGTCTAAGCGCCATGACAAGATCCTGAGCGACCTCGGACAGATGCAGGCTAGGTTTCTTCGGAGCTTTACACCAGAGGAGATGGTGCCGTTGTTCCAGGTTTGGAGGTTTGTGTTGGATTTGGCGAATTGGGCCGTGAGGGCCGAGTTTTTCCCCCAGAAAGGTCCGTTTTCTTTCTTCTGCTTGACCGTTTTCCTCAATTCATATTTTGGATGGAAAGTGAGAAGCCATGGCTCTTTGCAATTATACCTCGTCTGGTCGGGCCCTAAAACGACGTTGCGAGCCTTCAAAGGAGATTTGGTAGGCGCGAACCGCAAAGCCTTTCCGGCTCTGTCTGCGTTTTATATAGAGTTTTGCTTCGTGATGACCACGGTGGCTAATTCGCAAATGCAATCGAACATTCGCTACAAGCCGATCTTGGTATCCACCGAGCCATGTTATCTGAGCACTCTAAAATGTGAGTTGTCGCCCATATGACCTCGGCAAGGCTGAACACGATTTAATGCAGGCAGAACGTGCGAGGTGCCTTCTCAACACTCGTGGATGTGGAGCGAATCAAGTTGGTGGAATCCTTCGCCGCGTGGAGATCCAGTTGACTGACGTAACATTCAATGGGATTTTAGATTGGTCATTCTTGCGCGGGATATTTCCGCCTTCCAAGTTTTCCGATGCCCTCGACATTGACTGGGAAGAGCCTGAGAATGTCAACCCAGATCGGGTGGAGGAGGTCTGTCGCAACACGCCTTATGACCTCCTTGTGGGCGAAGCATTCAACATGCCAGCGTGCGAAGATTCGTGGAGACGCAGTCACTGGCTTTGCACGACCTGTCTCCAGGACTACTTGCGCGATAATATAGAACAGGTTTTCGAGTATCGAGGAATCTATTACACGGAACCCACGTTCGATCTATATTATTAAAGGTAAGTACAACGCTCCAATTCGGAATGATCGCGGTGCACCTAATGTATACTGTGGTGTTATCGTAGATGCCTCGTGCTTGTTCCCCTAGATGATCCGTCGCGTTCATTTCTACCAGGTCAATATTAATTGTGTAACGATCTGAATCTTGTAGTGCAGTTTATTCGCTTTGACTTTCTTCATCTCTGTTGTTCCCAGCGGTTCGCTGCAATGACATTGTTTCCATATGATTAGATTTTTGACGCGCCACTCACTGCTCACTCGGTGCCTCCCATGTGTAGATCGCCGACGTCCGAAGTCGACAGCATGAGACACTTACACCAGAATGTCACTCGGTACTTACTTTTGTCAATGACAGTATAATCGGGGGTTCAGGGAGAAAGTGTGACCTCTTTATAGGGCGCGATGGTGTTCTTCTGGGCTGTCAATGTATTTTTCAACGTTGGATGAAAAAAGGTCCCATGCCGCGGCGAACATCCGATCGTAGAGAAAGTTTGGAAAGTGGTAGATTCGCCCGAGACATGGACTACTTTGTGGACATTGATTAGTAGAGGGTCGGACTTGTGGTGCAGTGAGGCACGAGCGAAGCCACAGTGCAAGGTCTTCGGACAAGCGACACAAGCGAGAGGCACCGCTTCCGCGCTTCCTCTCTCGCCTCCACCACGCCGCTCATCCGCCTTGCAGCGCTCGTCCGAGTCCGTTTCAGCACACCCACCCATCAAGCCCTGCCTCCATTTCCCATTCCGGCTCCTCGCAGCTCACCCCCCTGGGGTCCGGAGCGCGCGATCCCGACTTTCGAGTACACGCACCTGCGAGGTGTTCCCACCCACCCTCGCAGCTCACCATACCCGGCAACTCGGGCTCCCGGGCCGGGCCGGAGAGCGCTTTGCGCTCCGCCCGCCCACTCTCCCTCAGCCTACCGCCACCCTCTCCTCGTAGCACACGGAGCGACGTCCAAAGAAGGTAAAAGGTGGCGTGAGGTGCGATTCAGGAAACCAAACCCGACCGTCAATGAATATGACCATCATCTTGATGGAAAGGGCAGCGGACTTGTTGATGATAGTCGGATGCCAGGACACACTCAGGCTGCCAGTGGCAGTCACTTGGTGTCTGCCTTCGAGTCCACTACCCGGGGGCCAGGTCGAATGGAGGGAACGACAGTAGAGCCAGTAGATTTATTATCTCCCCGGAACTTCGTTTTGAAGATATCATGATGCGGCAGCATCTCCCTTACCTTCCTACCAATGGATCTGTGAATACGCCCCATGACCTCCTCGTTGGGAAGAGGGACCAATTTAGAGTGGCGTGGGAGTGCTGCCGACACCAATTAATTATGCCCTAATCACACTTTTGACAAGCGAACCACAATCAACGATGCAAGATCCCGGGCCTCCTCCAAACGATCCCGTCAACGGTCCCGTCCACGGTCTTGCTAACTTCCTTTTCAATGTGGATTTGACAGATCTCATCCTCAGCACGATCCCCGATGTCCGCAGCCTGCAGTCCTTTGTGTTATGCTCAAAGTCCGTGTACAACGTCTACGATGCCCACCGCGCTTCCATCCTCCGCGCTGTCGTGTCCAACCATCTGGGTCCTGCCACCCGGCCAGCGATGCGACTCCTCAAGGTCATGCTCGACGTCGATTCATATCACACTGGTCTTCTTCCTCTCCCCGTCGCCGACCTTCCTAGAGAGAAGGATTTCCAGCTTGACGATCCCGGGAATGGAGTCATTATCACAATGCGCGAAGCCCACTTGCTGGCCGCCAACCACGACGTCGTTCAAGAGCTCGAAGGGCTGTACAGCTGGAGGTGATCCATCTCTTTCACACGAACGTTCCAGGTCGCTCATGTCAATCGTGGTCATATGTTTGTCGTGCTGCAGGAATAAAGATCCTCGATGGACTTCGAGCAAGCTCATGCCGCGCGAGTCCATGCGGTTCCAGGAGGCGTTGTACAGGTTTTGGTTCATCTGTACACTGTACGGCCGACCTGCGCGTGCAAATCGCCTAGGAAGACACACGCCCAGACGCCTCCGGAAGGAGATCATGAAGGGCCTCGGGAAGGCGCAGATAGGGTTTATACCGTCGTTCAAGAGCTATGGGCAAGTGGCTCGGGTGCTCGAGGTTTGGAAGTTCGTGACGGAGTTGGCAAGGTGGTCCGTAAGGGCAGAGTTTTTGCCGCAAGAAAAAAGTCGGTAACCTTTCTTCCTTCTGTTCTTGTCCTTTTTTCGGTCGTTTTTCACCTCGCTAATTTTGAGCGGACAGCGAAAGAATATATTTACTTGGAAGAGTATCTCGTTTGGTCTGGTCCAACAGTGATATTGCAAGCCTTCCAAGGCAGGTTAGAGAGCGTAATAGACCAGGAAGTGGTCCCGATACTGGCTGGGTCCTACAAACACTTTTGTGATGCCATGAACGCGGTTCGTCTGGCCAAGCAACCTAGGGTCGGGAAAGGGATTTTGGGGTCTCCAGTCTTTTCTTTTCTGAGTCTTGTGTCATGTATGCTCTCTCACACCTCAACTTGGCACAGCTGAAACTATTTAATGTAGGCAGAAGATGCGGGCATCCATATCTTGATGGCTTGCCGTTGTGGAACGAGTCAAGTTAGTACTATCTTTCATAGTGTGGAGATCGAATTGGCTGACGCGACGTGGGGGCTTCAGACTGGTCTTTTTTGCGTGGGATGGTTCCGCCTTCGACGTTTTTCGAGTTCCTCGACATTGACTGGTGGGATTCGTGTATCGATCCACTTGTACTGGAGGAGATCTGCCGCAACACACCTTATTCCGAGCTCGTGGGCGAAGTTTTCGACCTACGCATGGCAACGTACCGATCATGGAAACCTGAGGATTGGCTTTGCACGGGCTGCTTACAAGAATTTCTGCAAGCTAACATGGAAGAGCTTTTTCGACATCGACAATACCCACAATCTAGTTTCTTTGCGTGGCTGCCGTAGAACTGGTCTGGTTTGCATCTGATGTACACCGTTCTCGCTCGGAATAATCTGTCAAGATCGAAAACGGAATGGTATACTTATGTACTATTGGATGCGTGATGAATCAAATACGATCTCATTGACCCTTCTACCTATTCTGTAAAGTACTGCAGTACCTTCTGATTGTTGCCTCGTCTCTAGCATGGAAAGGAAAAATGTATTCTTGTTTAACCTGACTTGTTCGCTGCCGTACTTGGTGCTTGATACATAGTGCAAGGTTGACTTGTCTCCCTGAAGCTAGGATACTATAGCTGATTCGTCGTCAGCATCGCAAGTGAGGGTAGCTTTCATTCTTCGGTGCCTAGGCGGAACTCGTTTCACTGTGGTTACTGTGATTGTAGGCTGTCAGAGGCGACGTCAGCACAGCCAAAGTAAATACACGAGAGTTCAACCGTAACGAAACATTGTAAACAAGGTACTTGCGGTCGCATGTCGATACTATACGCTCTAGTAGTTATCTGATACGGTTTGCAGGCCTAGGGTTACAATCCCTTTCTTTCTCCTTTGTTTGCTAGGTTGACCGAGCTGCTTTAGCATAGCATTCTTCTCGGAATCACTTATCTCATACGTAGATCTCGATCTCGATCTATTATTCCATTCTTTTCCGTCGTGGACGGGAGTTTCTTACACCCACATAACTCGGAATCATTACACTGCTACGACTTGGGATAACATTGGGATGTTTTTCTAGCTGCTTGCGATAAATTGGCATGGAATGAAAAGACGTACGTATCTTCCAAAGTGGTACGTTCGTTACGCTTCGAGCTTACGATATATTACAGCAGGAGATAGTTGGAAGTTGGAAAACTTACTTTATGACCAAAATTTTACGCTCGTGAGAGGTTCTTGCAGCCGCTCCCGTCGCGCGAACCTACTTGCCCGCACTTTTACGTTGGCGGTCGTGGCTAAAATTTTACATGTCTTTTGTACAGCCACCAATTTGCAATACGGAGGAACATTTCGCCTTGCCAACTTGCTCGACCGCTTGCCATCGTATCGATATGATTCGCTGGGGAGAATGACTCGAACTCAATGACCTAAAGGTAAGCAAGTTACATCAACATGCCTCAACATCGTTTCCTAGCCGATATATTGGAACTCGAGCCTAACTCGGAGGCTCGAGAAATGTGACTCGGTATGGGAGAAAGCCGAACAACCCCACGTAATGGTAGCTGTGGTAGAAGGACCAACTTCAAGCCTCGAGGAGACTGGTGCCACGAGGGCTTGGCGTTTGCAAATTTGGAGTCGGGGACCTGTTCTGCCGCAGGTCAATTTTTTTGAATATTTGAGACTCGAAGTTTTCACGTTTTTTGAACAGCCAGCCCCACCGACATGATCACGGTTATTCCTGCTCGGCCAACAGCTTACACTTCGACGTATCCTTCCTCCGCGATCGACATGCGTCAGGCTCGTCGTGTACCACGTCGCCACCGTGCTGCCAATTTTCCTTTCGACATGGACGTGATAGATCTCATCCTCACTGCGCTCCCTGATATTCACAGCCTACGGTCCTTCGTGTTGTGCTCGAGGTTCGTGTACACCGTCTTCGATGCCCGCCGCGCTTCCATTCTCCGTGCCGTCGTGTCCAATCACCTGGGTCCCGCCACGGGACCTGCGATGCGACTTCTCAAGATCATGCTCGACGTCGATTCGTATTGGAACGGTTGTCCGCTTCCCGTAGCCAAGCTTCCCAGAGAGGAGGATTTCCAGCCTTATGACCCTCTCGGAGTCGTCGTCACCATGCGAGAAGCTTCCGTCCTTGCCGCTAACCACGACGTCGTCCAAGAATTCGAAGCACTGTTCAGCTGGAGGTGAATGGTTTTCACACCAAAGTTTTCGGTCGCTCACTGATTTTTGTCTGGTTGCAGAAAAAAGGATCCTCGATCGACATCAAGCCGACTCACGCCGCACGAGTCCGTGAGGTTTCAGACGGCGCTATACAGGTTGTGGTTCGTCTGCGCGCTGTACGGTCGCCCTGCGCCAGCGAACCGGGGCGGCAAACGCAACTCCATCCGCCACCAGCCGGAGTCCCTCAGGGAGCTTGCGCGGGCACTTCAGAGCTTTGATCTCGTGGAGAGGGTTCCGCTGTTCGAGGTATGGAAATTCGTAATGGAGCTGGCCAATTGGGCTATGCGGGCCGAATTTTTGCCACAGAAAAGTTCGTCGTCCTTCTTTCCTCTTCTTTGATCCTTCTTTTGCGTTACTCATTTTGAGCGAAACCGAAAGGCCATCTTCCATTAGAAGCGTATCTCGTTTGGTCTGGACCCAGAACGACGCTGCGGGCCTTCCAGGGAAAGTTGGTCAGCGTGATAGACAGAAAAATAGTCACCACTCTGGCTACGTCCTACGGACAGTTTTGTGACGTTCTGAACGCGGTTCAATCGCCTGTACAATCGAGGACCAAGGTCGGGATCTTGGAGTCCCCAAACAAATGTTTTCTGAAGACTCTGAGATGTATGTCATCGCAGTCTCGATATTGCAGGAGCTGAATACGATTCATATGCAGGCAGTCAATGCTATCGGGCAGCATCCAAAGATTCGTGCTTGTGGAGCGAAACAAGTCGGTATCGTCCCTTTCATGACATGGATTTTGGTTCGACTGATTTGGGCTGCTTCAGACTGGTCCTTCCTGCGCGGGACAGTCCCGCCCTCGGAATTCGTCGACTTCTTCGACATCCCTTGGTGGAGATCCCACGAGGCTGATCCGGATACGTTAGAGAAGGTCTTCCGCAATACGCCTTACTCCTCGATTGTCAATGGAGTTTTCTGTCTGCGCTCTGAAACGTACGCGGATTGGAAACCGGGACACTGGCTCTGCACGCCCTGTTTCCGAGTGTTCATGCGTGACAATGTAGATGTAGCTCGTCTATGTTGTAAAAGTTCTCAACGTCATACTTGGTGTTGAATGCGGATCAATATTTGTTTTTAAGACGATGTGTCGACTGGTGACCACATTTTCAGGATCATGGTTGTGCCAAATTTTGGATTCCTTTTTCCTCCTTGCTTTTCTTGCGAGTCATTTGAATTGCGTGAGATAGGTCGTTTGGAGGCGTCGTCTCCACTTGCGCCGCCGTTGTTGTCCATGTGCTTGCTCACTGTCTGTTGCGAGATCAGGATGACGAAGATGTTCAAGATGTTCGAGATGTTCGAGATAAGGATCGGGATAGTGACATTGCTGATCCGTTGTCGTTGTGGTCCTCTGAGAGCGTCAGCGATAGTGCACTGGTTGAAGTTTCACACTTTCCAGATCTAGCCAGCTGAGGGAATGAGAGGTAGAGGTAGAAACACAGAGGAGCCCGTTTCCCCTCCTGGTTGTGGTTCTGTCCAGAGATGATTAGGAGACAGTGCCTGCTACAGCATTGACACAAAGCGAGTACTTATTGTACTAGTGAGCTTGAATTCCACGCCGCACAGGATGAATGATGACTCAGATAGGCAGGTCCGACATCGGACCCTGGAGACGTTCGTAGTCGTGCTCATATGTATGACGACAACCACGATCATTACATTAGAGGTTGCGATTCACTACGATGTCTTCTCCTCCAGTCTGTCTTGCAAGCTTCGATGCGGACCTGACAGATCTCATCCTCAACACGATCCCCGATATTCGCACCCTGCAGTCCTTTGTGTTGTGCTCAAAGTTCGTATACAAAGTCTTCAATTCCCGCCGCGCTTCCATTCTCCGTGCCGTCGTATCCAACAATCTTGGTCCCACCACGGGACCTGCAATGCGACTCCTCAAGGTCGTGCTCGACGTCGAGTCGTGCTGGAACGGCTGGCTTTCCCCGCTTCCTGTATCCGAACTTCCCCAGGAAGAGGATTCCAATCTCTCCGACCCCCACGTTGTAATCACCATGTACGAAGCTGCAATACTTGCCGATAACCACCATGTCGTTCAAGAGCTTGAATCGTTGTATAGCTGGAGGTGAATTGGCTTATCCCCCCAATCGATCACGGTCGCTCATTGATCATATCAGAAAGAAGGATCCTCGGTCGACCTCGAGCCGTCTCACGTTGGAAGAATCCGTGCGATTCCAGACGGCACTGTACAGGCTCTGGTTCTTCTGCGCAATGCATGGCTGTCCTGCGCCCACGAGCTGTGTCGCGGGCAGTACATTCAGACTTCGTCAGCCAGAGATCCTCAGGGACCTCTGGCAATCGCAGGACGAGTTTCTTCTGAGCTTCACGACTGAGCAGATGGTCCCGCTGTTCGAGGTGTGGACCTTCATGGTGGAGTTGGCGACGTGGGCTGTAAAGGCTGAATTTCTACACCGGAAAAGTAGGTCGTTATTCTGTCTTTCTTTCCTTTTGTCGTTTTGCCCTTTATTCACGTCCAGCGGAAAGGGATTAAAGGTTATCGTTCGTTGAAAGAATATCTTCTTTGGTCCGGTCCCAAAGTGACGCTGCGGGCCTTCCAAGGCAATCTGGCAAGTGTGATAGACCATGATATGGTTCCTAGTCTGTCCACCTCCTACGAACAATTCGCCGACGTGTTGAACGCGGCTCGGCCGCAGGAGCATGAAAGCATGCGGATCTTGGTATCCCCAGATGAATGCTTTTTGAACACTCTACAATGTATGCTCCTACTCTCCTGGTCTCCACGTGGCTGAATATGACTTGATGCAGGCAGAGGATGTACGGTGACGGCTTCTGAAGACTCTCAATTGTGGAGCGAATCAAGTCGGTGGCACCTCTCTTAGCGTGGATATCGAACTAACTGACTTGACGTGGGGGCTTCAGACTGGTCTTACTTGCGCGGGATAGTCCCACCTTCGGAGTTTTTCAAGTTCGTTGAGACTGACTGGTGGCCATCGCATGTCCCTCCAGATATACTGGAGGAGGTCTGCCGTCATACACCTTATTCTGAGATCATGGACGCAGTTTTTGACAAGGCAACGCACCATCCCTGGAAGCCTAGTGACTGGCTTTGCACGAGCTGCCTCCAAGAGTTCATGCACGTGAATATGGAACTGATTCTTCGACATCAACGATAGCGCGATTTCAATTTCTTTGCACGGTACTATAGATCTGGTTTCTTTGATGACATGTCCACATTTTTTTGGTCAGAACGAATCCAGTTGCAAGCTAATACATTATACGCTGTTAGTATAGACACCTTCTGAATGTAGCCTCGTTGCGAACAATAACTTCCTCCTCTGCGCCCACTACTGGGGGATGTTCCAGAAACCTGACTTTGTTGAAAGAGTAAATACGTTCGCCGTGCTTGGCTCTGAATCACTGTTGCCAGTTTGATGCCACCACAGCAGAAGTATAAGGATTTATGATCGATGATCGTGTCAATGTTTCTAACATGGGATCTGGATGCAGGTGGAATCCACGCCGTTAGGGCTCTACATACTGGAGCAGTTCGAGATGCGAAGTCCGCATGTTTACGTTGGCTGTACACCCACTTACATATTTGTGAGTGCAAAACTTTCTGCCCAAGATCACTGTCATCACGTCTCTCACTCTCCTCCAGGATCAAAGTTTCAACAGGTGATGGACTTTGGCAAGTAAACGCGTCAGACAAAAGCGCTTCTGGCCAGTGGCAGCGGGCACAGATCATACAGTACGTTATGACGTTGCTAAAGAAAAGCCCAGGGACCTGGATAATTCACAGCCGAAAATTTGCGGGGTTGTGGGGGAACTTAACTGGGCACTTACGTCTTTGCACGTTGTGGTATGTACCTATCTCTCGTGCGCCGCGAATCAAGCAGGTGGCTGGCGTAGTGGGACGCCCTTGCAAGGTGACAGTAGTGACTCATTCTGGGATCCATCCGATTTACTAAGTCGCCAAAGTGCTCATCGACGTGGAACATCGTATCATAGCGGTTGGTCCCTGTTTTTTTAACCGAACTCAAATTCTATTGCAATGTCATAAAAGTCTTGTCTACTATTCACGTCGTTACGTGTGTCGTTTACAGGTTGCGAAGGGTAAATGTCCTTTCAGCCTCTGTTGCATCATTCGCGATATCGTTCTCTATGGATCGAATCTTTGAGGCGATATTTATACTGGTGGTCATCGAGGATGGGATCCGGACCGTGAGGATATACGGATTTCAAGCGCCATGACAAGAATACAAAGTGGTTGATGTCACTTTGGACTTGACGACTGGCACGAGATACCGGAATAGAAGGAAAAGGTCATTCGAGTAGATGCGATAGGTGCGGTTCGGAAATGTAGGAATTATGTACATGCCAGTGCAAGCCAAGATCCAGCGGCGAAACAGTCTCGTTACATAGTACCTTGGATGTCAGCGAGAAGAGAGAACAAAACGAGAAGGCCGAGGAGACGAAGTAGCAAAGAACAAAAGAAAAACATGAATACAACAAAGCAACCACTTGGGCGTCTCCTCCAAAGGCGGGACAGAGATGTAAATGTGACGAAATGCGTCATCGCTAAATCCAAAGCTAATTGATAAGGCACGACTACTGCACGTCGACCGAACCAATGCTCCCCGACAACTCACTCAACGACGTCTCCGCCCCAATCTGAACCCGGATGAAACTGTCCGTCGCCACACGTTTGTACTGCCCACGCTTTTGCGAGGCGAGCAGCAGTGCGCCAAAAGGTTGCCGAAGCCGAACGAGCATCCGTAGCGCGCGTGCATTTAGATCAAACAGAGTATTGTCGCCAGAGAAGTCCTCGTCGAGCAAGGGACTGATCCACGGATGAATGAGGACGAGGTGCTGTGTCCCGAGCGACTTGTCTTGGGTCTCGATCCGTACCTCGCCGAGAATCGGCGCCGTGGCACGATAAATGTGAAGGCTCGAGTCGGATTCAGGAACAGTGAGACGAGCGAGTCCAGTGATGCGAAAGACGAGTCCAGGGAGTCGAAGTCGACCAGGCACGAAGGACAACGATGGGAGATCAAGGAGCTGTTCATATAGCGCAACGATCGGAGAGGGATCTGGGAAGGATGATTGCAAGTCCATGACCATCTGATTCATCTCGGCGGCCTCTAAGGCTTGGGGAACATGCGGAGGCCAGAAATGGTCGTATACAGTGAGATCAGAGGGGAGGTAGCTTTTGGTAGTGCTACCTGAGTTTCCAGTCCAAGAGAGAAGCGTCACATCATCCGACTGCGTCAGGATGTGCTCGAGGAGCCGACGGACTGCTTGCTTGCCCTCGCCATATATGACCGGGAGTGACACGTCAAAGATTCCAAAAAGTGAGTACGCGATATCTTCCTCCCGAGTCGTTTGGCGCTTCGAAGCAAGGTACAGCTTCTCGCGCACCCTATCCAATCCCGGCTGCAATGTGGCAAGTTTCTCCGTGGCGAACTTTGTTGCCTGCTCCATCTCCGAGAGAATGATGGGGGATTCCTTGTGATTAGGGATGTCCAGACCGAGGTATGGCTTCCAATCCTCTGTGTAGAATTGAATGATCCTCGAAGCAACGTACTCCTGGTACGTCCACCCGCGAGTGTTCCATATGCTTTTCCACAGATCGCCTTCTTTCTGCGACTCCGAGAACACACCGAAGAGATGAACGATCGTGAGCGCCGCACGACAGTACCACCGAAACATGGCGACGACAGATTCTTGCTGGGTGCGGTTGTCGGCC
>JBBPPA010000184.1:0-31426 GCA_038091735.1 Leccinum pellstonianum
CCCGAACATATATCTGCTCTTGATGCTCTTGATCCTGAAGATGGGCTTGACACCCCTTTGGATGCTGGGCCAGCACTGTGGGTTGGTGGTCTCTCATCAGACGAGGACTCGGAAGATGGGATGGATGAAGTAGATGGTGACCTGTAACTCCCTCGTTCCCTTATTTCCTTGTACTTATATGGTCATCCTTTTATACTGTATTGTCCAGTCCATTTTGTATCTGACTTTTTGATCTTGCAACTTCACCGTGACTTTTTGACATTGCACATCTTGACTTCGTGATCACAGGCGAGAGGTATCCGGAGTCCCATACCGACGTTTACCAAATTAGGAGTTATCTTATTTCAAATTGGGGCGTAAACATCCGGCTTTCCATACGAAATTGGGAAGAATACATTAAACGAAAACACTTTTGCTATCTACTACATCGCTGTGAAAGATCCAGCTGGAATGAATAGTGTGACACGTGCTATTGCTATCATGAGTAATTAAAGGTGATTGTGATAGAGCCGCGAAACTTTGCGGAGCATTTCGTGAGTGTCGAAATAAAGAAGACATTGCTGTCCAGTGTACTTACTACGAGCAGACCGCGAGGAGACAAAGAATTTGTAGTTACCGAGACGCGTGATTTCAGTTTTAAAAACTTGTTAAGTATAATTAAACATACAGTTTGCCAACTCGAGACGCAACGACGCCTCGATCTGAAAAAAAAAAAAAAAAACATCGGAAGGGTTACATTCAGCCAAGGAACTGTCCTTACGCATGTACGATAACACAGTTCGAAGTAGTTATGAATTTTCCATGACTTTACCGAATTTTAAAAAAAAAAAGAGTTATTTCATTATTTCATTATTTTATTATTTCATTATACTTCCTTTTAAAGAGCATAGCAACATTTCAACGGCAATTACCTTATTACATAATATTTTATTTCTATACCGGGTTATTTGTTCCAGTGATTTATTGGCAGAAGTTGTGGGGTTACCATAGACCTTGCAAGCAAGGTAATTAGTACTACAACTTTGTCTCGACATATCTCACCACCTCCTTCCAGTCTTTCATCCGCTGCACGCAATTCTGACGTTTCTCGTTCACCCGTGCTAAAGCCTTCTCACCCTCTCTGATATCTTCTTCCAAAAAACTGGTATCTCCATTTCGAAGCTCCACTCGCCTCGCGTAGGTCATATCATCACGCTCGTCCTCGCGAGTCGATATCCTTTTGTGCCATTGGTAGTCCCCGAAGAGCAGCACCGGCGGCGCAACACTGTCTTCGCTGGGCGGGACGTACTCGGCACAATCCACCGCATTTTCCAGCGAATCGTCGATCAACAGTTTTGCTCCGATGCGAATGCAAACCTCTGCCTTGGTTACTTTCTTGGGTATCGTGTTGTTCCGACCACCATCTAATCCTTGCTGAACAGCAAACTGCCCGGTGCATATTATCTCCTCGAAGCAGCCAGGAAAATGCCGCTGTGTCCATTCCCAGCTGGAATCGCGGACCTGCTCATTGCGTGCGGTGACGATGACGAGGCGATAGCCTAGGCGACACAGGGCAGCGACGCCCTCTAGCGCACCCTCGATCGGCTTGATCGATGAGATCCAGCCCGTCGTGTAGAACTCCCTCACTTTCTTGTGAGTTTGGGCAGGCGGACCCCAGTGGGGATTCTGAGACGAGCATCGAGATGATCGGAACATATGGCGGACAGACGAAGAACGTACTTTCCAGTAGTAGTAGTAGTAAAAGTCGTCCAGGCTCATCTTGGATCCGTATTTCTCATTATGCCCTGTTCATGCACACCCTTGTAAGAAGCCAGGGCGCGACTTGGAGCGAAGAAACGAACATGTCGCGAGATATTCGTTGGTGCCACTCAAGACATCGTCCAAGTCGACTGCTATGGTGCCTTTGAGTGAGTCCATATGGCGGGGGTATCTAGTCAAGAATGTAATCAAATCACATGCGTTTATAGCTATGCCCCTCCGACTTCCATCTGACCGGCGCATCGCCAACCTGTCTCGCCTCTACGTCTCCCATAGACCACTCGTACAGCGCGGTCTCACTGCTGGCTTCATCCTTTATGTCCTTCTTACCGCCTATCAAAGCCTCGCAGCTCGTCCCTCTACCAGGAACAGTAAGAATGTTCCCGGGACAGACGGAAAGCTTCCACGAGTCGCTGTAAGCGTTCACTGACACGCAGCCATCATTCTCTCATCCATTGCAGGTCGATGCATTGTTCTATCAGCGTCTCCGTGGCATCCTTAGGATAGTCATCCCTTCCATCCGTTCAAAGGAGGCTCTTCTCCTCGTCATGCATTCCAGCTTGCTGGTATTCAGGACCGCGATTTCTTTATACGTCGCAGCCCTCGATGGAAAGTGAGTGCTACTACCAAGCCACACAGCAATGATTCTTGTTCAACCCGTTTCAAAGGATTGTCGCTTCACTTGTTAGAGGAAGATCATTGGAGTTCCTTCTGAACATCATCCGCTGGCTCCTTGTTGCAATACCGGCAACTTGGACGAACAGCTGGTTGAGCTACATACAGAACAAGCTTGCTATTGCCTACCGGACCCGTCTAACTCGTGAAGTGCTCGAGCAATACCTCGGCGAGGAACCTGAGGCACCTAGTTCGAAGGTTTATTATAAACTCTGTAAGCGAAAGCCACAACCTGTCGTTCCTGATTTTCCTTACCTTCCCTCTAGCAAACTTGGATGATCGGATTAAAAATGCTGACCAGTTAGGTTTCTCCAAACCCTCCACACCCTGAGGCACTGACAAGGACTTAGAATGATTACACATGATATCCAGCGCTTCTCCGCCCATCTTGCCGCCATCTATGGGAACTTGGCTAAACCAACACTTGATGTCATTCTCTACAATTATCAATTATCGCAGAATATTGGCGCAGAGGGACTCATACTCCTTACAATTCTGGTACAGTCATCTGCCGCGTTGTGTACGTGCTCGCTTTTGTCAAAGTGAATTCCAAGTTGACACGGCGTACAGTGCGGGCAGTGACACCTTCCTTTGGAACATATACCGCTCAATCTGCTGCCCTCGCTGGCTCTCTGCGGCACACACATTCTCGCTTGGCAGAGTTCGCTGAAGAAGTCGCATTTTTTGGCGGTGAAGCTGCTGAGAAAGAAATCATCGAGAAGGAGTACATGACTCTCGTACGGCACGAAGAGAAGGTCATGGCCCGAAGATGGTGGTATAGTTGTGCCGAGGAAGGTATTGTGAAATGGCTGTGGGGAAGCTTCGGGGTGAGTGATGCGCTTTCGAGTGTGCCTTTGACTGAAATTGGTGAAGTTGGTAGTTTGTGCCATTCCGGTCTTCTTCAAGCTCCCTGGTCACTCGACCACCGACCTCGGGACTCGCACAGAAGGTCAGCCTAAGATCGGCTTCATGTTTCTTTAACCAATCCTTTCATAAGGCTTCGTTACAAATCGGAGACTTTTGTTATCCTCCTCCGGTATGTTCATTTATGTATTGTATGGCTGGTTGGCCGATTTGAGAGATATTCCGGATGGCCAGATGCGATGGGTCGTGTGATGTACTCCTACAAGGATCTGGCTGAGCTTGCAGGGTACACTGCGCGTGTTTCTCTCCTGCTGGACACGATGTCAGACGTCAGGAAAGGCAAGTTTGAGAAAAGTCTTGTGGCTGGTGCCATGGAAGAGGAGAGCAGTAAGAGTACGTCTTTCTTGGACAATCCGTGGTCTTTCCCCCTCACTCCAAATAGTCATGGGCGGCGAGGGACAGATTATCGAAGCCGAGGATATCCAATTCGAAAATGTCCCAATCGTGACACCCAACGGAGACGTTCTGCTTAAGAGTTTGACGTTCAGCGTGAAACCAGGGGTAATGAATTTTTTTTTCATACTATGCATCATTAACTACATTGGACATAGGAACACTTACTGATCGTCGGACCAAATGGTAAACGAATTCCGTAAATTGGAAAGGTCTCAACTTCAACGTTCTTTTAGGGTCTGGGAAGTCGTCATTATTTCGTATCCTCGGTGGACTTTGGCCCGTTTATGGTGTGTTCAATCTGCACTTGTGGTGTTTCAATTTTCAAAATTTCTAGGTGGTATCGTGCGGAAGCCACCTGCGTCAGATTTTATTTTGATTCCTCAGCGACCGTATCTCTCCTTGGGCACCCTTCGTGACCAGGTCATTTACCCACACTCACAGGAGCAGATGAAAGCTCGTGAGCCCTTTTCTTCCTCGTGCCGTATCACTAGTGACTGGGCATCTTCAGGAGGGATTTCAGATGACAACCTACTCAGTATCCTGGCCGTGGTAGGTATGGACGGGGTCGTAGAACGTGAGGGCGGATGGGACATCACCCGTGAATGGAGAGAAGCCCTGAGTGGCGGTGATCAGCAGAAGATTGCGTGGGCGAGGTTGTTCTATCATAAGCCTAAAGCAAGTTTCTCTCCCTTTGAATTCCCGCAGGTGATCGAACAATTGCACAGTATGCCATTCTCGACGAGGCAACTTCGCTCGTTCCCCCAGATATGGAAGGAAAGATGATGGGGAAAGCGACCGCACTTGGTATTACGCTGCTGACTGTTTCTCACCGTCCGTCCTTGTGGAAGTATCATTCCACGATCCTGCAATTTGATGGACAAGGTGGATACGTGTTGTACGTCGCATTCCTGCCATGTCGAATATGCATGCATGCTGATCGAACCATACAGCACGCAGTTGGATGCAGACAAACGTCTATCGCTCCAACAGGAAAAGGAGGAACTGCAGACAAAGCTTTCGGAAGTGTAAGTGGTTTCTGTCCTCCTCGTTGACGGTACCAGTGCTGGTGGTTTTCGCGTGTCGCGATGTTGTTTTGCCGTGCGCAGCATCGTTGTGTAGTGCCTTTTGGAACGCCACCAGTGGCACTGTCAACGCCGGGTGGTTTCTGTTCAATGACTAACTTTGTGAGTGTTGACGCGGGTATTTACAGACCGAAACTCCAGTCACATCTCGCGGAACTCCGGCTGCTGGCTGATTCACGAAGTGACAAGGCATAGGTTGTAGTAAGTAGTGACCGTGGCAGTGTACAGTACTTACTCCGAGGTCGTATCGTTCAATAGCGTGAGATTTCTTTTCCACACGTGGATAGCATGGGCTGCGTGCCGGACTGACCCGTAACCAATCGGATGGCACCGATCGGTCGAATTTTTAGACCGGAGGCTCGTCGGTCGTCAAACGCCGCTTGCTCCGCACAACCACTCAGTTCCTCGCTTCCCCGCCCGTCCCCGGCTTCGAGTCCATGCACTTTTTCTCTCAGTCATTTAAATATGAGTGCGTAAATCTACGCAGGTTGGCCACAGCGGTCCCCTGACAAGCTCAACTTAGCCACCCATGGTCTCACGTCGTCATTGGAATGTGGCACAAGTACCCAAATCCGCACTGCACCCACGTCGTGACGGTCGATGTCATAGATCGTTCGGTCGACCCAAACACTGGAATAATACGGACAGAGCGCGTGTTGGGTTGCAAGCAGAAGGCGCCTACATGGATCGTCAAGGTACGTCGTCTTCTCCCCCGCAGGTGTCGTAAGACCTGAGACATGTTTCAAATTTCCAGCTGTTCGGTGGATCGGAAGACGCCTACGTACGGGAGATATCGTTTGTCGACCCAGCAACGCAGAACGCGACGATCACATCTGTCAACCTTTCTTTGTCTCAATTCGCATCATGCTACGAACGAATACACTATAGCCCAACGTCATCACATCAGACAATGTTCACACAAACCGCAGAAATACAAGCCCGCTTGGCGATGTGGCGGACCGTGACGGATAAGCTAGAGGATTGGCTCGTTCAGAGGTTCGAGCAGAACGCAAAGTTGGGAAAAGCCGGGTTTTCGGACGTACTCAGGACAATGTGGGAACAAGAGCAGCCTCAACTATCAACTGGGGCGTCATAATCGTCTCCTGTGCTTCTTTTCTTGTCACGCTGTGGCACCGGAGTAATGTTCTCGCATCCCGCATCGCAGCATTTTTAGACACCATTATTATTTTAGATGTCCCAAAAGTCGCAAAGACAATACATTTATGACTATTCTACACCTGTAATGTACCTCTCGGCTGGGGATCATGGCAGTCATACTCTACTTGTCCATGTATATGGATGTCATAACAATAGTAGTTCTCATACCTCTTGCTCGTACACATCATCCCAGCCGACATAGGCATCTTCCGGATCCCCTTTTTCGCTTTCAGCTTCATCTTCATCGTGTGCTGCTTCCGCAAAATCGGTCCGAGACGCCGACTGTGAACGCTTCTGAGATCCTACTCCTCCGCCTCCCTCTTCCAATATTACTTCATTCTCTGTTTTATCATCCATCGAATACAGATCGTCTTTTTCGTCGAGGTTGATGTTGGGTTGACCACCGTCTACGAAGAGATCCTTGAGCGCATCGTAATTGATTCGCTTGCTATACTTTGTGTTTTTCTTCAGAAGGTTCCGGACCGATTCGGCAGCAGTTTTTCCGGATGGAGTAGACTCGTCGCGAGGCTTCGAAATTGGTTTTCTTCGCTGGAAGAAGTTGACGTAAGATGATATAAACCAAAAGGAAAGAGACGAACCTTGCGAGTTCTCGAATGCTGTGTACCATCTGCGAGCTGTTCTGCTTTGGCTGTGGAATATCCCTGAGCGACGTATGCTGACGGTGGACAACGAAAACATACAAGCAAGACCCTCCAAATATTCGCGATTCATTTCTACCCATACACGCTCTTTGAGTTTGACCTCTTCCTCGGACAGGAGGAAGCGGTCAAGCTCCTCCTCGTCAAGGCCTTTGAGTTCATCAACGTCGGAAAAATGGGCATGACGCCGTCCCTCCACTTCGTCTAGCGCCTCGGCGAGCATCAGGCCTTGGGAGTTTTGCAAGAACGTCGCTACCTCCTCCGCAAGGACTTGGTCGACGGTTTCTTCCATGCCCGAGACACCTGTTGCACCATTGACACTTAGCCGAAGTACCGGGTCGATATCAGCATAAGTTGTTTCCTCATCGTCCTCGGGGAAGAAGAGGGGTGGGGGTGCTGTTGTGCCCACGAGAATCCCTTGATTGAAAAGTACAGGGTCTATTGCCGGTGGGAGAGGCTCGGCCTGTTGAGATGAGAGTTCAGCCTCGGCTCCATCCTCCTCAGACACGCTGTTCTCTCTTTTCCGCTTTCCTTTGCGCTTCTTGACTCTGACCTCCTTCTGTTCCGGCCCGACATGTTCTTTTTCTTTTTCCTCGCGTTCTCTTCCCTTGGTAAAAGCGGGTGGATCCATTTCCTCATCCAACCATACGGTTCTGAAGTCTGCCAAAGTCAGTGCCCCACTGGGAGTCTTTTTGAATTCTTCAAGACGTTTCTTCAGTGTAGTGTCTGCAATCTTGACAACTTGTACAATTTCCTCCAGAGACCTCCGAAAGTTATTCATGCGAGCGGCGAGGAGAAGGGCTGCACCGCATATACCGGCCGGACGGCGTCCCTTGGTGACCCAGTCGCGGTCGAAGCGTTGAACAAGACGAACGGCATCGGTGGCGACCTTGTGCGTGTCTTCACCGAACTCGAGCAAAGCGGCGAATCGGGAAATGTAGTGTGAGGGGTCAACGAGGGGAAGTCTGAGATTGAGAGTTTGCACTAGCTGGAGATAAGTGTGACCAAGGTCGAATACGTTTACCTGGAAGGATTATCAGCGGTGAACGACGATCAAAGGAAAGGATACCATTCACCTGCAGAAGGTCGGAAAAGTCGATGAGCATGTAATTTCGCGTCTCTTTCTGTCTGCATGCTACATATAGACAAACGGCTGCTACGTTGACACTTCTTCGTCCTTTTGTGAACTTGTGCTCGACAGCAAGAGTATAGAGACGGGTTGCGGCCAGTGCAACTAGTTCGGAGAGATGGAGGACTGTAGCAAGACTTTGAATCCTTCTGCTAGCTGTGCAGTGTCATGGCAGGAAGTTGGTGAATATTTTGTGACAACGTACCATTTGCAATCGTCTGCTCGCGGGATTCGGCGCTCCCCCTCTTCCCAAAGGGACCACTCATACGAGCATGGGCTAGCCAAAGATGTGAGATGTGACCTCTACCAGATGACGATACTTACTCGAGCCTTGGCCGACATAGGCGCCCTGGACCATCGCTGCGCCAGAGGAAGTTTCACCGAAGGTGACCTCGGACACAATGGTGTTCTCTTCCACCACAGTCCCACACTTGACGCAGAATCCGTTGCCTGCAGCGGGATCATATTCGATGACTGTGCCTCCGCAATCGGTGCACACGGTCTAGATAAGGAGTGAAGTCGTATAGGGTGCATTTGAATGCGGGGGACATACCATGTTGGTTGCTATATAAATACTACAGCGAGGAGAGGAACGATAAACAAATACTAGATAGCTAGGCTTCGTAGCCGGCAAGTTGTATAGCGAGCGGATGACGAGTCCGAGTCGGAGCGGAATGTCACGGTCACATCACGTCACATATTCCTGAGATCTTATCGCTCTGGTGACTCGGATCCCTCTCCCCATAGAAACAACTTACTAGTAGCAGAGACAGCAACATTAACGGTGGACAATGGACGAGCTCGTACATCACTGTATGCGAGAGCTCTCGTTCGACGGCGACCTTGGTGAGTTCGGCACCGACTCGTCTCCAGAGGTTGGGTTCGAACCCCCCTCTGGCACACTTCCCTTTTCTCACATTTATTCCTAGGCTGTGATGTTTCTCGCCTCAGAGACTTTATCCTTGGCTTCTACACCTCCCAGAGTGACCACACCCAACGCGTCGATGATGCATTCTGTGCGTTCGTATGGTCGGTCATAGTCCAACAACCATCGGTCCGGGTCGGCACTCTGCCCCCCGGTGTGATCTCAGAAGTGTACATCGCCCCCCAGACAAGCGCAAGACGCAAGGCCGCAGCAAAGGGAGAAGAAATTACCGAGGCAGTGCCCTCTTCCTTGCAGATCGTCGGGGATGCTCAACATAAGCACTTGGATGACTTGAAGCGCGAATATGGCGACAACCTCCGCATAGCAGTCGACCCCGAAACTTCCTTCGCCGCAATCACAGGTTCCCACATCAGAGTGCGTGCGCATGGCCAACTTAGCGACCCCTGTCTGACTCGCTCCTAGCCCTCCAAGCTCAGCCCCATGGTGTACAGTGCCCTTCAGCTAATCACGCGAGGGCGAGAAGACGGTATCACGACCGTGGAGCTCGGTCGAAAGACAAACTACGACCAAAAGACGTGTTTTTATCTCATCAAGCAACTGGTCGAACTTGGTCTCATGTATGCGTTCATCCCTTTGACCGATCTTTACGCTAATATCTTTACAGCATCAAAGCACGCCGCGGCGGAGTCGGGAACCATACTTGTATTCACAAGTACTTTGTCGAACGAAGCCCCCTTTGGCAGCAGATTCAGGAAGAAGAAGCTCGAGACGACGAAACCTGTGAACGCGTCAAACCACCCGACGCTGCCGACGAGGTTGCCGATCAAGCCGGTCCTTCGCAAGCCCTCTTTGATCCTATCGACTCTAGGCATCTCTCCAGTCTTCCGCTGGTCAAAAACAGGATCATCAAGCTACTCAGGGCATCCGAGAATCACATACATCACTCCAATAACTTGCTCAGGACGATAGTCAGTAATCCCTTCATGTCAGTTGTGCTGTTTCTCACCGTGACCAAGGGATTCGTAAATCCTACCAAGACCGACCGCCGCTTTTTCCAGACTAGGTTGCGTGAGTTGATTCAACAAGGCGTCATTGAACGCGTCTTGGTTCCAAGCACCAGAACACGTGATCGCAAGATTAAATGCGTTCGTCTCGTGACGTCGGATAATCAACTTCCGGAGGGTGCCATCGTCGTAAGACAGGATGTGGACGAAGACGAAAAAGACGCAACTCTCCCCGAGGACGTTCCAGGTCTGTTTCAAAATCAACTGTTAAGAATAGTCATTTTTGATGACGAACCTGAACCATAGTTGGTCGTAATGAGGTCAAGGCGAATCTTACGATACATAAGCAAGTGTCCAATATGCTTGAAGAAGCTGGACCTTCTGGTCTGACGCTCAATGTAACCTGGGAAAATACTGTACGAGTGCATGACCTAATGACGTTTTCTTCAGGAAATGTGTGCTTCCCTCGGCAATTTTGACAAGCGTACAATCGAACTTTTACTCACGCGGGCGTCCAACAACAGACCGCCTGCTCATCTCGCTGACTTGGCTACCGTAGATCTCATGGAGACCTATGGTAGGGAGAGGCGTCATCGATATTTCACGCTTGCGGCGTACAGATGCGTGATGACGAGCGAACAACTCCAGGATACAACCACCTCTGCCATCGACATTGACTTGTCGCCAGTCGGAGATTTTGCTACACTCGATCCCAAGCACTTCTACACCACTATGGGAAAGCTTCATTTTTACCAGGACTCGTTCAAAGATATGACGACCGCAAAAGGAAAAAAGCGCAAAAGAAACGAGGGAAGTGATGGAGAGGAGAGTGAGCCGCTTCCTAAGCCAAAGCGAGGTCGTCCGCGTAAAGTGCCCGTAGTCACGGATACTTCCCCGAGTACGCCGAAAAAGCGCGGAAGACCTCGCAAGAATACCCTTCCTAAGGTTGGCGAAGCTCCGAGTGCTGCATCTGCAGGGGTGGTTAGGTGAGTTGCTGCAAACATCTCTGTTGCAGGGCAAGCTGACCAAAACACGTTTTCTCTGCTGGTAGTTCCGTGACTGTGGATAACACTCAGCGATCAGCACCGCCACATAGTTCTGGCGTTGAACCCGAAATACCGCATTCAGCATCACAAGAGGGGATCGGGGATACGCATACCCGCCGTTCAGCTGCGTCTACTCCCCGCCGGTCTTCAAAACGTGCCCGGTCAATCGCGCCCGACCTGAACCAACATGCAATCGCTATGCCAGAAGAAGACGATACGACAGCGTTGGGTGGCCCTCGATCGTTGGAAATAGATGGCACACAGGGCGAGTCGTCAGCTACTGTTGCTCAGCAAGAGGCCCCTGTGGTCACATCAGCGGTGAGCGCTTTCTATGTGTTGGCGTGGTCCAGCAGCCTAAATTGAAACTTGTAAACCTGTGCAGACGGTCGCGCAAGCATCATCAGCAACCCCCAGTCATGATGTAGCTGCCAGCGAGAAGCACAAAGACTTGACCCCGCAAGCGTCCCCACGACCATCCAAGAGAAGCCGAACTAACGGAGGCGGGAAGTCGCGCTCAAATATCAACATTTCTTCTTTGCGACGCGAAAACGAGCTTTTCAGAGTCATCGAAGGCATGGGAGGAATCGCAAACATGCACTCCAAGGACATCTTTGAGGCGCATACAGCACTCCTGGATACCATGACACAAGCTAAGGAGCCAACTAGTGCACCGGTTGGTACTCGACTTGATAAACGTACTGCGGAGGCGACTCTCAAGAACTTGGAAAACCGCGGACGAATCAAGATGCTCAAGACTTCTCTTATCACTCCATCTGGTGTCAGTAGACCTGCTTGCTTGGTTTATCTTCCAGATACTCCACAAGAGAAAGTCAATGATTTTCTTCACCAACTTAGCCAAAGTGTGCCGTCTACAACGACGGGACCACAGTTGGACCAGGATTCCAATGTCACCAACACTCCCCACCAAGACGCTTCAAACCATCCCACGGTCGCAAGAGAAGAGATCGAAGGCGAACTCGAAAAAGTGGGAGAGAGAATCAAACGGAAACGAAGAACGGCAGAAGCACAGAGTATCGAGGCCAAGTCAGCTCTGCGTAAAAAGGCAGAGGAAACGCGCGCCCAGCGAGAGCGGGATTGGGATGATCTATTGCATAAAGTTCATCCGGAGCCTGTCAAGGGCACACTGGCTGTTCGTATCCGTGCAGTGCGGAGCCGTTTCATGCAGTCCACGACCACGAAGGACCAATCACATTGGGAAAATGAAGTCCAAGGGGCTATCAGAGAGACTCAGTTAGTCTCGAAGAGAATCACATCGCAGTCAAGGGCAAGGTTGGATCCTCAAGTGCGCGGCCCTGCTGCTGCGCCACCCCCTGTAGTACCCAATCCTCCGGAGAAGTCAATTGAGTTCTTGATCAGTCAGCAAGGCCCACCCATCGCGCAAACTGTGAGCGCGAAAAAGAAAGGAAAGGCAAAGGAAGAAAGCGAAGGTAAAGAAATGCATAGTGTGTTCTCGCCATCAGGGAATCATGGGAGCTGACAAAGGGTTTGAATTAGCATCCAGACGACCGAGATTCCATTGGACGCGGGAGTTCGATGAGCTAGCTCGTGATGCCTCTGCCATAATCCGAGCTCGATGCCGAGCTTCCAGACTCGACCTATCGGCGTTCGATCAAGTATTCCCAGCAGTACCACGCAACTCGGTCAGGCAGCGTATCATACATCTCAAAGAAAGTGCCGCCGATGATCTGTATATGAAACGCTTGGAAGATCAGTGGTATGCAGTCTGGTTGCAATACAGAGGGACGCCTTATCTTCCCGACGAAGATCCAAACAGTCCCTCGAACTTCAACTTGATAAACCACATTGCTTTCCTTCGGAAACATGTGGATAAGAACGCTTTGTGAGTGTCGGCCATGTTTTCTTCAGCAGCAAAACTGAACGGTAACCAGGCGGGTGGGTTTCGTGGAACGCGAGGCGCCAAGTAAACTGGCTAGTTCCGTCACAGAACTCCTTGAATTTTATGACGTTGGAGAGGATGTTGAGTCCGCGCCAGCGTGGGATTTCATGTGGGGCACAACGGTCGAGGAAGGCAGGGAAAAACAGTTTCGGTGCCAAGCCTTTACGAGAGAACCTGATGGCGTGTGCGAAGCTACGAAGAACGACAAGGTACAACTCGCGGAGGCGGCGATGAAGGTATATGTCTTCATCATTATTCGTTCACGCGAATATTCATATATTTGAAGATGGTATTCGGTACACCAGCTGAACTTTATGATTCCGATAGTGCCACTCGGTTGCTTCGTAGTGCCGGGGACCAGTGGGTCTCGATTGCAAAGTCCAATCTCCTGCACCATGGGGTACTGTCCAAGCGTATACGAGATCCGAAGCAATCAAGGCCAGGAAGGATGCTTAAGATCTCAGACACGTAGGTGTTAGTGCACTCAGTTGAAGGTTTGATCAATGATGATGCAGCAATCTTAACGGCCTCGGCGGGCCATTTCCGCGAGACCTGTTCCAGGATGCGATCTCGCTGGAAGACATTGCTGTCGAAAGGGTGGTAGACGAAATGGACTGGCCCCTAATTGCATCGGAGGGGGACGTTGCTACGTTATTGCAGCTTGTTTCCGAGGATCAAGTAAGCGAAGATCCATCACTATCTTACGTTCTTTGACTCAGGTTTCCAGGTTGATTTTACCCTGGATTTATCTCAGACGCGAGCTGCCAGGCAGAAGATTGACTGGAACAGTAAGAGGGCAGGTAAAGTAGTTCCACTTGCGTTTGGACGTTTGTTGACTGGCTGGCCAGACGACGAGGATATTGAAACCAGTATACGTTTGAAGTTTTCCCGTACGTCCGCTCTAGGGACGAGCGGGAATCAAGATCAAAAAAGTCCCACTGTCGAACCTGATTCCAGCGCGTCAGCACGAGATATTCACGGGAAAACGCTTGATGAAGAGGAAGCTGCGTGCGCCCTCAAAGCAGAGTCTGGGCTCATCAACTGCTCCGCGTGTATTCATACTGCCTTTTCATTATTCACACCCAACCTCAGCCAGTCAGATCGTGATCTTGCTCATCGAATCCTTGACTGTGCACGTGGCTTGAAGGAGAATGGAGTGCACAAGGCAACGTGTTTAGTGAGTTCTTGACTTGTCTGAGTTACGTCCACTAAGTGTTGCAGGCCTTGGAGTCTGGGCTAGAGCAGCATGCCCTCGAACTCATTCATAGGATGACATTAACAACCCCTCCTATATTATCTTGGATATACTTTGAAGCTCCAACAATAGTGGCTGGGGACTACTGTGGCGCGTCGGGCGTAGTGGTATCCGATGAACCCCTGATGCTCATCACCCCTAGGCGGTGGCTTGATCTTTGCGGATACAGACTCGACAGCGCATGGAGAATAGGACAGCAAGCTGTAGTCGGCGTCGTTTTTCTGCACCCTGGTATCAGCCAGGTGAGCTTTGCTGGCACTTCGCACTTTTTTTCGTTTCATTTAAGATTCAGGTCGAGCTGCGATGGCGTCTGAGAACGGTGTATGATAGACAGGAGATCATCGACCTTCTCTCATCACTACAAGAGGACGGTGCTCTAGAGTGCCGAACGAACGCAAGTATGGAGACCATCCAGAGTTTGCCTGGATGGCTCAAGACCCTCGACGATGAAGAGACGGTTTTCTGGTTCATTGCAAAGAATCATCATTGGTATCAAAGTTAACTACTTTGACATCAGACGCAGTTTGCTTTGTTTGAGTATCATTATTGCATTCACATTATTATCCAGGAGGTTTGTTCTGTTGTATGTATACTGAAGGGAATCATCTTCGTGACTCTACTTGGTGTCTTGCCGGGCTTCCCCCCCGGCCGGATCCATTTACTATAAACTTTTCTGATTATCAAGACTTAGGTGACACGAAACATTTACGGTCGGTCAGGCCTCACGTCCGACATGGGCAGTGTTTGTATGTATAATTAGTACAGCTCCTTCGAGAAACTCGGTGGGAGTTGCAAGTAAAACATGATGGGATTTCTGACAGATTGTCCGACTCGGACGTGGCTACTGCCACCAGATGATACATACTACTATCACATGGTTCCGTGATATGATCCTGACACTGCATCAGTCAAGTTTTGGCGTTCAGACGCTCCCGTTTGAAGCTTCAAGTGCGTTCGTTCCTCTGTTTCAAACGAATTCACCGCCATCCGGGTGCTAATGCATTCCCATCAGATCATTCACTCTGGCCCGGCCATGCTAACTTTTTGGGGAAGATCGGGCCCTCTGAGACTCCATCACGACTTTTAGCGCTCTCAGTGTGGCTCGCTTTCTCTTATTCCACTTCCCATTCTTCTCAGCGAGTCTACAACCCGGCTGGACCGACGTAGCAGACCGTCCGTTCAGTTCCTTTGCCAGTGCTTCTGTTAGCATAAGTTATTTTGTTGCCCTGGTGGCGTTGCTATTCGTTCGTGCTTCCTGCTAGAGACACTGGGTGCGTGACAAACGCCTGTCGCACTTAGCCCTTCGTTCCTCTAGCAGCATAGGCTGACCTTTCCCGTCCCAGGTGTTCATAGTTGACCATCATGCGTGTAAAAGATCTGTGGTCGTTCTTCCCTCTTCCCGCCAAAATCAAGCTCTTTGTAAGTCACGGTGATCAATGAGGCTACTTTGTAACAGTTTTTTTGACCCATCTCTGCAGTGGGATCGAATAACTCTCACCAGAGTTACGACCATCTATTTTGTCTTCTCGATATTGCATTGCATCGTGCAAGTGGTTTTCCAAGCGCAAGCGTTCTATATCAATGCCGAAGCGGCCGATTTCCTGGCTGTCATCACTGAACAGGGCAATGCTATCGAGCCGAACGCATTCTACGTGTTTGGAAACGATCTTCGGCTTTGTCATGGTCTGCCAAAGTCATTCAGCACTAGCTCATGCGAAGTGATATGGGACGGGATGGTCGGAAACAATCAAATGGTGCCAACGTCCGTCGTGCAAGCGATGGGCATGAATGGAACAACAGATCCATTGCCTGCAATTGTCAAGGTTAGCCCTGGCGTTTTGTGCAAGGCAGTTTCATTCACCCTTGATTTCAGCGTAGTACTAGTACTCAAGCTGTTGCAACTGTTAACATCATCGACGAAGCACATGTTATTGTAGAAGGCCTTCGAGGAGACGAGAGCGCGATCCTTGGCACCGTGTGCCTACAGGCTCTAGGATGGCCTGTCCAGGTGTGCGTATGACGGGCTGAGATAACATTTCCCTCTTTTCTGAAGGAGAGATTTCTAGTTTGCAAGAAACTAAGAGGGAAGATGTCGCTTTTATCGTATTCCAGATCTGGGTATTGGGAATGTCGATTGTCGCAGTAAGTATCGATTCGATGGCAGAAAAGCATATACCCTTATTCTTCCTAGATTTTGAACGAATCAGTCCCACACATGTGAGGCTTTTGTCAGACTAATATCTCATCAGCTCTGAGACCATCATATTTCAGCATAGCTTCCCTCGTAACCCATCTAGTAGTTACTGGGTGGGCGGGGTTCCAGATCTTCAAGACTACGCAGTTTCACAAGAATTTTTCAGCGGTGACGACAAATGGAGCTTGTCATCCAGTTGACCTTCTTCCAACCTGGCAATCTCGTTCAGATGCTGGAATGACGAGCCTGGTATTGAATGCTGCGGCTTTATTGATCTCTGCTTTCCTATCTTGGCGGTTATCGAAGGTTTGGTTTTTCTCTGCGATGTCACAGTGAATTCGCGCTCAAACAAATTTCATAGGCATTCGGTTTGCAGACATTCAAGCGCTTCGGGGCGTCTGGCTCGATCACTCGTATCTACAACATTGTGTTGATGTTGTCGATCGTTATCCAGCTCTCCTTGTTCTTCATCGTCGCTTCGATAGCATTGTGGCTTGATCAGCTCTGGAACGGCGCTATCGCTCATATGGCAATCTTGACACGCGTGTACCGCCCTACGTTAATCGTGGTTCTCATTGTGAGTACTGTGCGCATCAATCTTGGCGGGCGGCGTCTGATTTACTGTCACAGTTGCTACCTCCATGGCTTGCATTTGTGAGTGCCGACCCTCAAAAATTGCCCACCTGTGCTAAGTTTGTCTTCCACAGGGCTGGTATTCGGTGAGACGGGAACGAAAGACGGAGATGCTCATGTTCCTTATCATGTGTCTGTGTTACCTTGCTGGCTGGGGTACCATGTTTCATTCCACGTCTTTCCGCTGGACATACATCACCTGGGCGTTCTTCGGAGTGATGACGACCTGCTCGGTTTCCCTTACATTCCTCGCGTTCATACTTGGCGTCGTATGCCGCCTCAACTTTGGCAAGGGGTTACCTCACTATCGTACGTGGTCTACCTCTGCGTTTTGTACTCTTTGCGCTGACGTTGGACGCCGTAGTCAACGCAATGGAGCCCCTCGACGGTAATTTCGAGGCAGTCATCGTTGGCGACCCGGAGAAGATAGCCTTAACATCAAGTATCAACTTGAAACGTCTTACCTTTGGTACAAGGACCTCACGAGCCCTTCTCCTACCACAAGGACTCACTCAGATCGCTGTGCCGCAACCTGCGAAGATGGACATCCGGAGGTCCAACCATCTCCAGCAAGGACCGCATGCTTCGGTTCCCTTCTGAGCGCAGATATCATATCGTGACAGCTACTATCCCGCGGTAGTGTTGATAATTTAGCCATGGGCGATAGCAGTAGACATACCGACGATAAGCGCTGGGCTATCGGGTGAACTATTAATCCATAATACATTCATGTGTCGTCGCTAGCTGTACCGTCCAGGGCGGTCCGATCACTTCCAGCTGCATTCCCATCGAGGAAAATGTGTCTTCGCGACTGAGCAAAGATACTAGTACAAGATGTATTGAGAAAAGGGGCTTGAGTAATAGCTACACAGGGTACGTGATCTAAAAACCGCGAAAAAGAGTGAAAAAAAAAACCAAAGCAGACCGGTGCACGAAAAAGTGAGGTACATGACACTTTGGGGGTTCGCCCTCAATCACTGTCGGGGGTTCCCTCTCTGGAAGAAGATGACGAAGGAGAGGGTATCTGAATGGGTTCCTCATCCCTCTCCTGGAAAAAAGAAGCTGGCTTCTCAGTTGAGACCATGTCGCTTCTCTGATCACGAGATGTCTCGACGGGTGGAATAGATGCCAGATCCCCATCACCATAGCCCAAGAGGGTCTCGCCGAACTGGATCATCCAGGGGTGGTCCAAGAGCTCAGCAGCCGTGGGTCGCAGAGCGGGATCCAGAGTCAAACATTGTTTGATAAAATTGATTCCAAGCTCGCTGAGTTGACCCGGTTCTGGAAGAGGTGGATGCTGGGTGGCGACTCCGATGTGAAACATGATTGCCCTTAAGGTGAAACATGACAAAGATATAACAAACAGACGTCGAAGAAATAGAACGTACCATTCGTTATCGAGATTGCTCCAGGGCTTCTTTCCCGTAGCAAACTCGAGCACAACACAACCCAATGACCATACGTCCATTGCTCCATGGCGACCTCGTCTATCGCTCTTGATAACCTCGGGAGACATATACATCGGCGTACCCGTCAGGCTGTTGTTCACCCCGAGTCCTGCGACGGGTGCACCAGTCTTTACCAAATTAACCATGTCTGAGCCACGTCGGGATCGTTGCATCGTGCGATTTTTGGCGAGGATTTTCGATGCTCCAAAGTCGACATACTTGATGACCCCTCTATGATCTAGAAGGATATCTGAAGAACGAGTAAGCCTCATGAACCCGCTGCGATGGTAGAGAAGACATACTATCAGGCTTGATATCACGATGGACAATGCCTTTCGAGTGGAGGTATGCAAGACCTTCCAGCATTTGCATCGTATACAACTGAATTATACTCTCGTCCTCGATCCGGCCGTGCTCCAACAATGTCCCGAGGCTCCCTCCTTGGCAATACTCTTCGAAGATGTAGACCTTGTCTCGATGGACCTCAATGCCATAGTACTCAACGACGTTCGGATGGTGCAACATCTCCATGATGCTGAGCTCGTCTTTGATTTGAGAGTATAGATTAGGTAGGCCAGATAGCTCCTGGAACTTAATCTCCTTGACGGCCATGAGGGACCCCGTGTCCAGATTGACGGCAAGGTAGACGGAGCCAAATGCCCCAGAACCAATGAACCGCCGCTGTTGCCAACGAATCGAGATATTTGAGCTGGAAGATGCGAGGAAGACTAAGGATCGATCCTCCAACTTCTCATCATCGAGCACACGCCCGACTAAACGGTTCTCTGAACCCAACTGTTCGCGATCCCTTTCCAGAGCTTCAAGTTCCTTGACCGATCTTTCCCAGAAGATGCGAACATGGGCGTCTGTGTACGCATAAGCGCTGGAGGTGATAACATAGTCGTCATTGGCGGGAGAATGCGAGCGCTGTAAAAGTGGATCTGCTGCCGCAGCGATGGCTGCTTGTTCGCGGTACAACTCCTCCTGTCGCTCTTTCTCCTTGCGTGCCTCCAGAGTCGACCGGGCACCTAAGATATCAAAGTGGCTGATCAAAAGTGTCATACAACTTGCTACTTTCTGTCGAAGCATCTCAAATTGATCGTTTGACATAAGTAGAATGTTGCTCCGCCTTGTGCGATGCAGCGTGAATTCAAGAGCGTTGACGGCCCACCTAAACGTCTTCCTGTCCGTAGGATCGCAGTCGTCGCAGATGAAGGAAACCCACGAAATGGCAAGCTGGATGAGCGAACGATTGAACTTGGTCATCGTGGTGCGTTCCATATGCTTCTGCGCGTGCTGGCCATGCTCCGATGCAAACAAGTACCAGTTCTCCAGTAATTCCTGGTATCGGACCGCGTTTCGCAAGCTGTTTCGGACGTAATGGACCGAATCAACGATAGATTCAGCGAGCTTGTTTGTTGCGCGAGAAATCTTGCGCAGTTCACGATTGACGGACGGTATATGAGCCTGCTGCTCAACCATAGAGTGAGGTGGTGTAAGAATAACCTCAATCGGCTCCTCGTCTTCGTCTGCGGGAATAAAGATGTCGACAAATTGTTGCTTCGCCAGTGCGAGTCGGCGCATTGTCCCGTCTGCAACTAGCCTCACCCGGTTGTCCTTCATGTCGAGTTCTATTCTCGGCAGCTCCAGCATGAGAACCAGCCCATTCCACGTGAATTGGTCTCGGGGAGACAACAACAAAAGGTACACCGCTCCATCCTCCTCCTCGCTGTCCGGATACTCTGCGACATTGTCAACAACCGGATGTGGTTGACCTTCGTCGTTGACTGTCTCATTGACGTGGAAGGATTCGAGAAGAATACGACGAATAGCCTCGGGGCGCTCTCGAAGTGCACTTGAGGCTACTATATAAGTACCGTCTTCTTCGTAGGTCTGAGTGTAGACAAGGAAGTGATCTGTTGCGACTAAGGCTGATATGAACTGTTCGAGAGGGACGTTTTCAAGATTGTATTCCGCCGAGTTGCTTATTCTCTGCGTAAGAGCTCTGAAATTACCAAGTCAGAACAGTCCTAGTGGTGGAATGCATACAAACCTCCCGAAACGTTGAAGTTTACGATAACGCAACCTTACGTTGTCCAGTATCTTGCCGTACCAGATGACCTTCTGCTCGTCCGTCATTTGACTTGGGGTGCTTGCGATGACGTCATTTTGGGGAACTAGTTTGGATATTTTATGCGCCTGTCCATTGGCTGAGGCAGGGAGGCGGACTTGAGTCTCGAAGTAGTTCGCAACTCGAACCATCAATCGATTGGTCAGCGAACTATGAGATCTTGGTCGGTAGCAACCTTCTAGCGGAAGTAGTCATGCGCACCAAACCTGCTCGGCTACCACGGTAGAAGCCCCAACGACAGTCATGCAGACATCATTGAACGTTGCCCATTGAGAGTCAATGACATCTGTTTCCTTGAAGTAGATGCCTTTGACACCGCTCTTGAGTTTCCAGTGAATAAGCTTGAAAAATATCGACAGGGCCTCGAGGATCGTCGTATCATAATCCTCGCTTATGCACCTGGGTAGGTTCCACTTCCCGCCAGGATCGGGAGAAAGGAACGCCTCGTACTGCCTCTTGAGCGTGCAAGCTAGCCCAAGACTGATCTTCACGTCTTCAGTGACCTGATCGATGATGAGGACTTCTGGATCCCTGAGCTTCTGAACATAGTCAAGGCGCACGCGTAAACACGCTTGTGCAAGTTTGGTCGGAAAGGAGATGATGGGGACCAGTTCATTTTCAAAAGTAGGGAGGTTCATCTCCTCAAACAAGGCAGAGAGATTGACCTGGGCATCACGAGCAGTGCCAATGAAAGCATGTACGGTGGTCAGAGATCCTTTTTCAAATGTCTTTTGAATGGATTCTTCTTTGAGAATACGTTCAATGAACGAGCTGCATTCGGGTGTCTGTTTGGAGTTGCCGTTGGATTGCACACGAGGATATACGTCGAAGCCAGCGATGGGTTTCGTAACATCAAGCGACTCACTGCCGGTCCATCTCTGTAAAAGCGCGATATGACGACGCAAGGACATGAGGACGGTAGACCAGGTGTTAAGAGTGTCGCAGCGGGACTGAAATTGTGGTTCTGAAGCAGCAACCTTGTCCGCGTAGAAAGCCTTGAGAGTTGGGTAGAGGGACTGGGCTGCCTCGAGTTTGCAAAGAAGTGAATTGATTCGCTGGAGGGCTATGGAGGGGTCGCGTTCGTCGTCCATGAGCTTGAAAGTGTTTATCTCCTCTATGACAGGATCTACTGTGCGTATCCTCCTTTCTTCGATATGCCTGCGTTCTTCTGCCTCCTTCCTTCCAGCAAACTTTGCGCGCAATCCAAGCCAGATGCTCAGATGGAGGTTGTTGTGTTCCTCACTGGAAGACTCGAGCGCGACAGCTATGCGAGTCTTCTCGGATCTGAGTACATCACCATCGAGGACAGAAGCAAGCATAGTTTGCCACTCTAAACGCTGGCGATCTTCTACCGTTGCAGGCTCGATTGAGTCAGACTCGTGCGCGTGACCGGAGAAGCGGTCGAACACGTCTCCACCGAGGCTTGAACGATTGTGGTCTTCATCGTCGCTGTCGCCCGCATCTATGAGTTGACCCAACCCCCTCTGGAAGTAATTGGAGTCTGGATCGTTCCTCGGATCGTCGTCGAGGCCAGGTTCGGATCTGTAGCGCTTAACGAACTGGGAGTAGATGTCGGTGTACTTTGCGGGGTTGTGTGGAGGGTTATAGTGTGTCGAGATTGAATTTGAAGCTGAACCCGAGGAGTAGTTGCCCCGTGACAGACGGCCCCTGCCGCCCCTGCTACGCATGGAAGAGTTTATGGAAGAGAGTAAGGATGGCGTGGAGGAATGGGGTCTCTGAGTGATTGGGGAAGGGTCCCAATCTGGCTCGTCGCCGTCGTTTGAGTCTTGCTCCTCGAGGGAGAAGAGAGACGGTTGATGCGAAATTCCTCTTCGGATGCTGGTCATCAAGTTTTGCCACTAAGGAGTCTCCAAGTCGGCCACATCCTTAAGCGTCACATCGCCACTGTCACGGGACTCCATCATCATATACTACCATGGGCATCGTAGAAAAGGTCGGTATTCCATCCGTTTTTTAGCCCTGATGATCTCACTCGCAGACCTACACAGATCAAAGAGATCGAGGGTGAGTGCCTTAGATGACCACTCGGACTCTAGAGTATCTAATCGGTCCGACTGGATCATCAAGAGGAGATGGCGAGGAGTATGACTCTCGTTCTGCACCCAGTTCACTACTCATTCCTTGCGTCCAACAGCGCAGAAGAACAAGGTTTCCTGTCTGAACTGGACTCGAACAGACGTCTAACGGATTCTTTCGAGTAGGCGACGGAATATCACCTTGGTCTCCTCAAGGCAAAGCTTGCGCGTTATCGCGCCCAACTCCTCGAACCGAGCTCGAAATCCGGTCCTGCGGGTGTTGGTTTCGACGTACAAAAGTCAGGAGACGCTCGTGTCGCGCTCATTGGTTTCCCGTCGGTCGGAAAGGTTCGCTCTTCAGCTTAGACTGCAGATGTATTGATCTGAGACGTGTTTTGTGTAGTCCACGCTCCTTAGTAAATGTACACACACCGCGTCAGAGACCGCAGCCTATGAGTTTACTACACTCACTGCTATTCCTGGCGTGATTGAATATAAGGGTGCTCGTATTCAACTGCTTGATTTACCCGGGATCGTGGAAGGCGCTAGTCAAGGTACGCGGTGTGCACTCATTTTCATTTTACGTCCTGATTGGAGCCAAAGGTCGGGGTCGAGGCCGACAAGTGGTTGCGAGTGAGTATCGACTCTGAACGACTTGAGACACACCTCATGTCGAGCCAGCCGCAAAGACCGCAGATCTCATTCTGATTATGCTCGATGCCACCAAATCCGAAGAACAGAGACGCCTGCTGGAAATTGAACTCGATGCAGTAGGCATCCGGTTGAACAAGCGGAGGCCCGATGTTGTGTTTAAACGCAAGACAACCGGTGGAGTGAATAATCCTGTCGTCGCATACTAGTGGTCCTTATCAACTGAACATCGTTAAACAGATAACGGTATTGTATCGATTGCGTCGACCACCACGTGCTCTCACTCTTTTTATAAGCTCAACACAACCGTAAGGTTGACAAAAACAGACGAGAAGACAATACGAACAATTCTTGCAAGCTGTATGTCCAGCTCGTTCTACGAACATTGAATTTCTCTCACCGGCGTCTGAAGACAAGCTACACAATTGTGATGTCATGATTCGAGAGGACGTAAGACCAGAATAGTCAATTCACGTTTGATACCAAACTTAATTTGCCAATCTTCCAGATCACTACGGATGAATTTATAGATGTGTTAATTGGTAGGCGTGTCATACCGTCAAGTCGTGCGGCAGCATGAACCATAATTTTAGGCACCCGCAAATATATTCCATGTCTCTGTGAGTCTTGAAATGAAATTCGGGGTTTTTTTTTCTTCTGTCTCTTGACGTATTTATCCCAGATGTGTATAATAAGATCGACGCAGTTAGTTTGGAGCTTGTAAGCTGTCCCTATTCACAAGTGAGGTTCATGCTTACGTTCTTATGAAGGTCGATAAGCTTGCTCGAACGGAGAGCACAGTCGTCATCAGTTGCGAGATGGACTTGAAGTGCGTTGACAATCCAAGTTCTTCGCGAGTTGCATTGACACAGTTGTCTTTGATGTTCAGTCTCGACTATCTGATTGAACGGATATGGGAAAGTCTTGGTCTCGTCAAAGTATATACGAAAAAACGTGGGGAACGTCCTGATCTGTCAGATCCTGTGTGCATGCGAAAAGGGGCCACGATAGAGGTGAGCATCATTACGTTGGTTTTGTCATGCGCAAGGTATGACTCTCCGCAGGACGTTTGTTTGGGAATCCATAAGTCACTTGCCACAAATTTCCGATATGGACTCGTTTGGTGAGCCCCCTTTTTGTCGAGCACGCTGAGATAATTCAAAAAGCCTACTATTTTCAGGGTATGGGTATTTCCGATATCCTTCCCCTCAACCGACTGACCATTTGTGTGTACAGGGGCGCTCGTCAAAATTCTCACCGCATGCACAAAAGGTTAGCTTGAATCATCAGGTGCAGGACGAAGATGTAGTTTCCAGTATGTATTTGAATCTTTTTTGCTCGAGATCTCATCAGACGCACACTACAGTATTCACGAAATGAGATATTCTTGGATCCGAAACCTGGATCTGGCCTTTGAAACGATTGCAAGCTATGGGAGAAGGAAAAGAAATGAGGATTCCACTTTGCTGTATTCCCTGGACCCTATATCATCGTAACGGCGCACGTACGCCAGTCCCCGACTCCAATGTAGTGTAGGAGACAAGTTAGAGTTCAGGGAGGCACAGGATCAGGAACGTGCAATGTGATCTGCAAGTTGTGCAACATTTCCTGAGTTCACAAGCTGTTTTGAATCACCTAAGATTGTGCAAATAGTGTGATTCTCAGAAGCGCAGTACTCAAAGTTCCTTGTAAGACATGCACAAGTGGGGCTATGAAAACACTTACACGAGAATCCCAATGTCATCCAACAAACTCAAGGTCACATTGATCACATGATGAATGATGACAGTTGAACAATTTTGATAACCAAAACATTCAGGGGTTTCAAAAACAGAACAATGTTCAAGCTCGAGCTGAACTCGCAAGTTCCTTGCGATTTCACTTCCAGCTTGAACCACCGGCACGAACTGTACGGGGTTCAAAAGTCAAGAAACCTGCAGCAACGTTACAAACAAAAGATTCACAAGAAGACTTGCATAATTCAACCGTATCCCGAAGTCTGGTCCAGGAAACTTGCAACTTGCAAGGCATGCAACTTGCCGGTCAACATCAACCGCCCGGCCAAGCACAGCCCAAAATGCCACACCACAACAGCAAGGCCCCAACAGTTGGCAACAACTTCAACAGCAACAACCACAGCGAGTGGTGAAGCGCAACAGCACGTCGCCAGGAGAAGTACACTGTTTGTCGTGTTGCTCGGCTTGATGGTCTAATAATACCTGCAGCATGGACAGCTGCCCAAAAACGAGAGTTCGCCACCACAGGAAGCGCGTACGACGCTCTTCTGTAAGTGTGGATCAGGTACCCAGGTCCGATACCCTCATCCACAACAGCAGCAGGCGCCACAACAGACGACGAACGGTGGCATGATGCGACCAGGACCCAGGCCTGTGCCCAGTGGTCCGATGAACTTGCCGCCACACGGTCCTCCAGGAATGACCAACCCCGGCATCGGTATGCCCATGGGTCCGCAAATGCCTGGCAACACTATGAGTCCTGGAATGGGAGGTCCCCGGGCACCGGATGTGATGGTCAGTTCTGATTTTTCATTGAGAATGTTGGTCATGTGTGTTACCTAGCAAATGCAATATGACCAAGGCGTGCATGCGATCACCAAGTATCTCGCCATGTTGAATCTACCCGGTGGTGGAGCGGGCACTCCTACTCCTGGTGAACCACCTTTCAACCAAGGTCCAGGTCCAGGACAGACGCAGTTCCCTGGCCCGCAAAATAACTGGCAATTGGGACAAAACAAGCCGATGGGGATGATGCCACCGTCTTCGCCGGCGGGTGGTCCACCCAAGGAGCAGCCCAAGGATATGAAACCGCCTGGGCCGAACGGCGCCGAGGGGTCGCCGCGGTGTCAGCCGCCCACTGACCCTGCTCCTCGTAGAGTACGCATACTCCGCAAAAGGACAAAAGTTGACATCAAAAGAAGAAGAAAAACAAAAAACAAACCTGCTGTGGCTGGTGTGGCTGGTGTAGACGTCCCTGGCAACTTTTTGACGACCGAATTTATGGAGAGTGTTGCGAGAACGCTGGATGACTTTGACACGCAGACGTTGTTTAGGTCTGAAGATGCTGGGATCACCTTCGAGGAATTCCGCGAGTGGTTTAATCCGGATGATTTGACATGAAGTGAGGGTGAATAAAAACGAGGGATGGATGGAGCCTCGGCGGGAACCGTGCGTCGTCTATCTTTTTTCTCTCTTGCGTGCTGTGCCTTTTTTCTTTTGAGTGTATTGTGTGCTTTGATCTTCCGCTTCTTCGTGTCTTTTTTTGTCTTGAGCCTTGCCCCCGCCATCTATCGTGATTGTACACTGTACATACAACATAGCGTACTCGCTTCATCTCTCCCTCCGCTTTGGCTGTTGTTACTTGTTCATTTTTTTGCTACTACTGCTACGTCTCCATTTCCCCGCTTCCTTTTGTTTGCTTTTGTGTTTCTCTGATGTGACAAGTTATTTATGCCTGAGAACCCCCAAAAGAGATCTGTTTCAGTTTGATCTGAGTGGGAGGGAGACCTCCCGAAAACGAGGGCAAAGGCGAGGGCGAGCGAACGATAACATCTACTACAAGATTGAATTAGTTAAAAGTTCGCGCACATGTGGCCCTCCACTTTGTGAAGATCGTTACGTAAACCAATATCATTCAGATCGCTTCCGAGTCGGGCTGCTACGGTGAGGACAACGCTCACCCTCTGCCCTCTTCCGTCACGGACTCGAACTGCAAGACTGTTGGAAACTGAGCGGAAACACTAAAACGGGCGGCCAACAGGACTGGATAACGCTCTATACGGGCGACTACGACGAGACGCGTATGCCAGTGGGCTTACAATTATCCTTGACGCTCTAATCTGCGAGGACTCAAATGGAAATAGACACTATTCCCACTTCCGATGATACCCGGTTTTTCAACGCAAACGGAAATGCCGCCAGTAGTGATGAAGAGTTCGGCTCTTCATCGACTGAGAACACTGTCAACGAAGAGATCGAACTCATTTTCCTTGGGACGGGCACTTCGTCCTCGGTGCCACTAGTGCACTGCTTGACGGCACCACTAGATGCAGAACCGTGCAAGACATGTCTCTCGACGCTCACGCCGGAAGGAAAGAAGAACATTAGACGGAATACGTCGGCGGTTGTTCGGAAGACGGGCAAGGATGGGAAGAAGACGTGCGTAATTTTTTTGTGCTGCGCGGAGCCCCGCGGCCGCCGGGCGTGGACGATCGTTCGATCATCGGTTGCTATCTTTCGGACAGGACGCTGCTAATAGATGTGGGGAAGAACTTCCAGGCGGCCGCTGTGGAATGGTTTCCGAAACACGGGTTACGAGAGATCGACGGGGTGCTCATTACTCATGCACACGCTGATGGTGGGTCAGGTTAATCTCGGACGATGAAAGAGCAAAGTGATGATGATTGATTCAGCAATGAACGGACTGGATGATCTGCGAGGTGACGATGTTCGGTTTATGGTTGCGTGCCGATTTGCTGACGAGCGGGTAGTGTGGACCCTGGGAGGCGCAATACAGAAGCATATCGATGTGTATGTTTCGCGAGAGACACTTGCAGAAATCGAACGGGCCTTTCCATATCTTGTGGCGAAAGAATTTGCGTCAGGAGGTGGCGATGTGGGTGGTCACCGAGGATCTGGGACGGTGTGACAGGCTAACGTTCATACGAAAAGGTCCCGGAGTTCAAGTGGCATATCATAGAGGATAGGGTCCCATTCGAGATCGATGGGATACGAATCATGCCATTCTTAGGTGGGCGAGACCTGGCCAAGCCAGTGGACGTGTGATGCTGATTAATTTGACAAGTACAACATGGACGTCTATTCTCGACCAAACCCACGCCAGATCAAATGGAGACAGGGGGTGCCGCAAAGATCCGTCCGTACCTTTGTTTCGGATTCATCGTACAGGATGCGATCGTGTACATGTCGGACGTGTCACGTATCCCGGACGATGCGTGGCCTGTTATTCAGGCGGGCGGGCAAAAGTCTGTGCTTGTGACGGACTGTTTGCGGCTCAGCGGGCACATGTCACACATGGGATTGCAAGACGCTGCAGAGACGATACGGAGGATAGGTGCAAAGAGGAGTTACATGATCGGGTTCAACCACGATCTGACGCACGACGAATACACGAGCATCTGCACGGGGGTATCTCTGGCAGTGAGGGTGAGGGTGAGGGTAAAGGAGGGAATGGCGATGATGAGGGAGGGTCTGGATGGGGAGGATCGGTGGGTTCGACCTGCTTATGATGGGCTACGCGTGGTAGTTAATGATATGAGCACGTGACCTAATGATGATATTATGAGAGACTCTTGCAGGGGGTCGATACGTCCACCATGAAGTTCTTTACGCAATCGTTCGTGTACGAGTAAGTCAAAAAGTTGTTGGATTCAATATCTTTGTTGATTTATTCTCGTAGCGATCCTTGGTCAATCGTCTCCCTCGCCTTCTTTCTCCGCTACCCAAACCCATACGCGTCCCACGTCGTCTCCTGCGACGTCGTTGACCGCACACAGACAGACTCGGGTTCCCTCCTCACAACCAGGCTCATCCTCAAGCGCGGTACACTTCCCAGGTGGGCCCCCAATGGCATCGTCTCTCGCACAGAGTCTTGGGTTGTCGAGGAGAGCGAGGTCGACCCCTTTGGAAAAATAGTCAGATGTCGCACTAAAAACCTCGACCACGTAAAGGTCATGCAGATCGAGGAGACCCAGCTTTTCCAACAGTCACCAGACGGGTGCGTACACATCCATGGCATTCTCGCTCTCTGTGACCTGATATGTCCACCTACAGGCGGACTGTCCAAACCACCGAGGCATACATCACGTCAAAGTTTGGTTGGGGTCTCACCAAGAGTATCGAAAGTCATGGCTTGGCCCGCTTCAAGGCCCACGTTCAAAAGGCATGCCCGTACCGTTCCCACTCCTTTCATCCACCTACTCACTCATCTCCACCATAGTCTCGTCAGGGTGTGTCCCTCATGATGGATTGCATTCGCCAAGCACGTCTCCAGCCCATGGCATTCGGTTCATACATGTCCACCATCCATTCCGACATGTCGTTTTTCGTTCCGGAGACCTCCGCACCATCTTCCCCTGCGAACAAGGGTCACAAGCCAGACTTTGATCATGCCCCCACTTCACAAAACGAGGGTCCCAAATGGTTCAGTAGGGTTTGGGGAACGAGTAACTAACTGTTCGAACGGGCGTCTGCCATCTACCATACACTTGCCTTGTCCCTATTGCTCTCTCGCCTCGGACGTCTCCACACTTTTTGTATCATTAGCAACACGAAACCTAGTAATATCACAACTTTGAGCCCCCTTCTGACCGAAGCGTTCGCAAATGATACCTTGCCATAAATAACTTGGTATCATCGTCCATAGAGACAACTCACTGTCGGCGCGCGCTCACATTCCGTTCCCACTCCGAAACCGGCAAGTTACAGCTCGTAGCATGTACTTTCCGACGTCTGCAGCGAGGCACCTGTCAAGCGTTCCTGCCCTGCCAAATGTACTCCCCGAGAACGTACTCTCCCTCCAACCAAGTCCCCGCAAGTCTCTCTTCTGTGCTCTCACTCCACATGCCCTCACTGTTTGGCGTGTCCGCGTGCGTTCACTCGAGCATCACAATTCTCATCGTTTCTGAGTCTCTCACTTAGCCTTCTGCACCCCTTGCATACCTGAAGAGGTCCGAAACATCTCTCATAGAGCATGGTGACAATCTCGCCGTGACATGGTCTCCAGACGGTAGCAGGATCGTTATTCAAGTAAGTCGCGCCCATTGCAATGATCTGCTGTTTCACTGTAATATGCCTTAGACGACGTCGTCGTATCTCGTGCTGGTAATGGTCGATCACACACCCGACGTTGCAGCGTATCAGGCCCCAGACATCCCACTAGGCGTTCAGCGTAACTTTCTTGCAGGTCCAGGGGAAGGATTTACACTTCAATCACTCAGCCTCTCGTTCGAAGGTGTCATACGTGCAGAGGGACAGGTTCTTAGGTATCCCTCTCTCGCTGTAGGTCAAACTTGATCTAGACACTCTCTTTCCGTCAAACAGCGTTTCGCCCTGCAAGCACCACCTAGCATTCTCTACCAGCTCTCCGCCAGCCATCCAACGTATTCCCTGGCCTTCGTATGATGATGTGGATGTCGAGAACGAGCATGCGCAAAGGCCATTTGTGAATTATGATACGTGGGTCTTGAATGATCACGAGCTTCCATGGTTAGTGGATAGTGATGGTACGTGCTATACTCGCGTTTATCTCGCGTACGGTTGATTCGTGTCACAGTCACTGTTGCAAAAATCTTGCATTCAAGTTCTGGAGTGGAGACTTGGATAACTTCCGATGGAAGAGCCTACTTCGTCCGACTGGAAGAGACAACAACGAACAACGAAGACGCGTCTAGCGATGGCGTGAGCCTGAAGTTTCATTATCGAGACGATTATCTGCTTACGATGTTCTTCACTCAAATGGCCCTCAGGTCGATGGGAGCGAGGGAAATGAAGAAAAGGATATCACTTCAGCTAGTTTAGGTTCATTGCGAAACGACCATCGTTGGCAGGGAACTTGCATTCATAACTTCGAAGTTCCTCGGTGGGTGCAAAAGTCTCGGCGTGTCGAGAACGACGGGCCCGGCCACGGAGCCCCAATCTACAACGAGCCACGTCGAGCTGTGGAGGTTGCCGTCAATGCAAGGTTCTCTTTAGTCGCTGTTGGAACGAGCAGGTGCGTTCGTGTTATAATCCTATTCCATGGATCTTATATGTGCCAATGCTTTCAGTGGATCCATCGAACTTACCCCTTTTCCATCCCCTGACACTCCTGCGCCGACACCCCAAATTATAGATGTCCCGAATCTCCACAGTCGCCCCCGTGGACAAGTGTCTACGATGGAGTGGAGTTCGGATGGGTATGTACTAGCAGTAGGCTGGGTGCATGGCTGGGCAATCATTAGTGTTGGGGGACGATGTCTCGCCTCCGCGTTTGAAGTTGACGACGTTGACAATGAAAAATTCCAGGATGCGTTCATGCATGGGATCAAGGATTTGGTGAGCCACCGACCCTTCACGAGGGTTTGTACGCATAGGACTGAAGACAAGGGGTCCAGTTTTGGGCTCCGGGTAATTTTGAGTTGGTAGTGCTTGCTCAATCAAGTCCAAACAGTGAGCCCCCATTCTTTGTGTTCGCTCGTATTTGAAGGGCATGGATATCGCAGAATGGGCTGAACAACTGTTTATCCTACCATTTGCAAAGAGTGCGACAACATGCCAACATTCCCCAGTCTGTAAACTTTTCCCTACTGTAGATTAGTGCATTGACTGTCACCAGGACAATACTCGTTACGCCTTCCTTCAAATGGACGATCGGGCACTCATATACCGTGGGGCAGACCAACCAGATATGAGCATCATAAATCCAG
>JBBPPA010000185.1:0-31387 GCA_038091735.1 Leccinum pellstonianum
GGTACAAATGAGGTCTGCCCTGTGGATGGGCACATATAAGGTCTGCCCTCTGTGTGGGTGCATATGAGGTCTGCCTTGTGGATGGGTGCACATGAGGTCTGCTGTGTATATGGGTGCAAATGAGGTGGGTGGAAATGAGGTCTGCTGTCTGTGTGGGTGCATATAAGGTCTGCCCTGTAGATAGGTGCATATGAGGTCTACCCTGTTATATGAGATCTGGTGTGGATGGGCACTTATAAGGTCTGCCCTCTGATCGGGTGCATATGAGGGCTGCCTTGTAGATGGGTGCACATGAGGTCTGCTGTGTATATGGGTGCAAATGAGGTCTGCCCTGTGTGTGGGTCCATATGAGGTCCATCCGGGTGCCAATGAGGTCTGCTCTGTGTGTGGGTGCACATGAGGTCTGGTGTGGATTGTGGGTGCAAATAAGGTCTACCCTGTGTGTGGGTGCAAATGAGGTCTGCCTTGTGGATGGGCACATATGAGGTCTAGTGTGGATGGGCACATATAAGGTCTGCCCTCTGTGTGGGTGCATATGAGGTCTGCCCTGTATAGGGGCACCAATGAGGTCTCCTCTATATATGGAAACAAATGAGGTCTCCTCTGTGGATGGGCACATATGAGGTCTGTCCTGTGTAGGGGTGCAAATGAGGTCTGCTGTGTGTGTATGGACACAAATAAGGTCTCTCCTGTGTGTGGGTGCACATGAGGTCTGCTCTGTGTATGGGCACATATGAGGTCTGCTCAGTGTGTGGGTGTATATGAGGTCTGCCCTATGGTTGGGTGCAAGGTGGTCTCCCCCTTGTGTGGGCACAAATGAGGTCTGCTGTGTGTAGGTGGTCTCCCCCTTGTGCATCCAACCCAGACCCCATCCATACCCATCTCATATATATATCTGCACACATCAAGGCAAATAGACATGACAATCCATTTAAGAAATTAGCCTCCCTCCATCCAGACCCCATTTATACCCATCAAGTAGCCTCCCTCTACCCAGACCCCATCCACACCCATCAAGCAAGCAAAGTAAACAAGCAAGTAATCTCCATTATCAATTTTAAACCCTAAATTAGGGTCCAAGTCCACCCGAGGTCCACCCGAAATCATCCTATCAACCTAAGATGGGGGATTTCGTCCTGTAAAATGAAGGCCATATCGGCTTGGTAGATCTGGACGGCGTTGGTGTGACCCATGGGGAGAGTGGTGAGGCGATGGGGTCCGAGGGGAGAGTTGAAAGTTGTCATATCACGAGAGTCGATGTGAAGGGGGCGCTGATCGTATCCGGCAAACAGGTCCATCATTCCGTAGACCGCATACCCTCCGAACGATTCCGCGAGATGCTCGACGAAGGGCGGAACGGAGCTATCACGGATGGTGACGGCGTTCAGGGGCTGCAGGTCGTGAACCAGGCGCATCGTCTTGCCGTCCTGCTTGAGCACGCAGAACCAACGGGATCGGTAGGCAGCGGCGGACGGTTCGTAGACTCCGGAAGCGATCCGGTCTTTGATGATCTGGATGGCCTGGTCCCAGGCTTTTGGTGGAATCGGGATGTTACGGAGGACCCAAGGTGTGTGCGGAACGACGGGGATTTTTACGGGGGGGAAGTACCGGTCATCAAGGCGGCCGCGCTCAGTGGGGATCCACGCGAACGCTGACTCGTGATTGCGCACAAGCCAACGGACGAGCTTCACCTCTTCCGAGTCCGGCCATAACCAATTGGCGGGATCTAGGTTGAGGGCGTCGGCACGTTCTTGAGTGAAGCGAAGACCGGGAGTGAATGCGGGGGGATGGGTAGGAAGCGGAATGAGTCCGGCAAGGGGGTCATTGGGTAGACGGCGGAGCACTCGGTACTCTTCCTCGAGTGGGCCAATGACGGGCCGGATCTTCTTAGCGACGGGCTTGTAAGCGAGAGAATGGGATCTATAATCAAACGAGTAAACGGAAGAAGCAGCGTCCATATGGGCGGGAGTAAGAGCGGACTGCGTAGAAGAAAGGTAATCGTAAATAGGGGACGGAACAGAACGAGATACGGAGCAAAATACGGAACGAGATGCGGAACGAGATACGGAACACGGTACGGAACGAGATACAGAGTCGGAGACGGAAACGGAAGCGCTCAAGAAAGACGAGGATACTATAGACGAAACATAAGGAGAAAGTGTGAGATCTCCCCTACCGGACGGCGGATCATCGAAACTCAAAAACCCAACTCAACTACGGACTGATGGTTAGAACAAGGAAGAGAACGACGGCAACGGGGACAACCCTCCGTCCAACGACGGGTCGGCAACTTGAACACCTTCCCGGAATTGGGGTCGTGTAAGGTAAAAGTTGTCTGTGTACCATCAGGAAAATCGTCTGTAGAAGCGGACATAATGCAATGGAAAGGACGACCAAGAAGTAAGTCAAAATTAGCACGAGGGATAACCTGAACCTGGAGGGCAATCTCACCTCCTCCGAAGTCCAAACAGAGATTTTCGATGACGCTGATTGTTGAATCGGTACTGGTGTTAGTGTTGGACATTGTGATAGTGTGGTTGGACCGGACCGGCAATCCAAGTGACTCCCAAACCCGAGCCGGCATCACCACAATCTCGGACCTGGAGTCCAAGACCGCGTTGAGCAACCGACCGTTGGCAACGACCGTGGCTTCGATGGACCGAAGAGGGATGCTGTGATGAGCAACAATAGACCCATTATCGTCACGGATCACTTGGTCACCAAAGGTGCGGGAAACAGCGTCGGGGTCGAAACCAGCCAGCTTGTTGATGTGGACGACATTGGTGGATGTGATGCGTTTGGACGTCGTCATTTTGCGGAACTGCTTGCGGACCTCCGGAGCGACGGAGATCAGCTCCTTGACTGGGATCGGTACGGTACTCTCTAGTACACGATCCAGGAGGCGGCGAGGGGCAGTCTCGTCTTTGAGCGGGAAGAAGTACCTGTATTGACCAAAAGAAGTGGGCACAGAGGACTGGGGAGCATTGGTGACGGACTGCGGGGGACCGGCCATCCGAGATGACGGACCAGTGGACGAGGGCGGAGTCGAGGAGCAAGCAGATGGAACGGCAGGGGTCGATGGCTTAGGTGCCGGAGGCGAAGGGACAGGGGTCGATGCTTGGGACTGTGCTACCTCTGGTGACTCGATCTCTTCGCTGACAGACGCGGTGTGAGGGGGGTCGGAACGAGGAGGCTGGCGAGTGATCTCTACTCTGTCGAAACAGACTCGCTTGCCTTTTGTGGACTTGTCCGCCTGATACGTCGCCCAGACCTTTTGAAACATCGCCTGGAACTCCTCATGAGGCGTCTTCTTTGTCTCTTCTTTGTCATCTTCTTTGTCATCTCCAACTTGAAGGGACGTCAGATAGGCGACCGGGGCGATGTCAAGGACTGCTTCCGTGTCGGATCCGGTTAAGGTCAGGATCCCGGTGGTCATGTGAGGGGGGGGATCACGGACGAGGTTCGAGGTGGACGGAGTGGTAGCGGACTGGGAAAGGTATTCGGTCCATGCCTCGAGTCGCCTTTCCGGCTGCGATATATGCGTCGACCTTACTGCAGCTGCTAATGTAATGACCAGTCTCGCTGCAGAAATTGCAGGTGCGACGGGACACGTTGAAGGCCTCTTGTTTGATTGTCTGTGGAAGCTGTGGAGAGGGAGAAATGTGGGATGGGACGCTAGAGGGGATAGACCTAGAATTGGGCGCTGTAAAAGAGAAAGGGGAAGGGACGAATGGAACCTGGGATGGAGCGGAGTAGGCAGGGAGCGGAACACCAGAAGGAGTATGGCCAGCAGACCCACATGGCATGAGGGACGCTCCTGTAAGCAAGAAAGCCACCGCTTTCATGATGTCGTCAATTTTCAGTACTGCATGGGGATGATGGAGGCTGTTGTTGGTGCTGAGGACTCTGGAGCGGACGTGTTTAGTGAAGTCGGGATGGAATCCGTCTAAAAACCATTCATCGACGGACAGGTCCGAGATCATCCGGGCATCGACCAAGGGCGTTACCATCTTTAGGAAGTTGCGGTGATACTTGCCCAAGTCGGCGCGGTTCCTCATGACTTTGCCGTGGGTCTCGTGGACAAGATACTAGAGGTCCGATAGACTGTAGCGGCATCCGTCTTCGCATCCGGGGTACAGAAGTTCCTTCAATGCTCGGACGAAGTTGGCCCAGACCGGGGGATTTGTGGTTGCCTCAGGGAGAAGGTGCCATCCTTCCGCCTCCTCCTCGTCGGCGTACCGGATTGCGATCTTGATTTTTTGGGCATCGTCGGCGACGTTGGCAGTGGTGATGAGGGACTCGATGTCGTCGATATAGCTAAGGAGCAGGGTGGTGGTTCTGTCAAACTTTAGGGCCTTGGAGGAGCCCCGGAGCGGAAGGACTTGTGCCATAACTCTTGGTGGAATAGGAAGGGGGTGGAATGGGATTGGAAGAAGACAGGACGGAAAGGGAAGACGGTGATGGAAGGGGATTGGAAGGGGGAGCTAAGTAGAGTGATGGCGGAACAGGGGCGGACGATGGTGGAAAATGGACGGGAGGCGGCGGAACGATGGGGGATGATGGTGGAGAGAAAGATGAAGACGAGGACGGAAGATGAAACAATGACGAGAGGAGAATGGGAGCATGCGAGGAGGAAAACAGCTGTTCGTAACAAGGCGGAGGGGAAAAGTTAGGTGACGAGTTTGGCGAAGGGCGGAGTAGATAAGAGAGTCGAGGAGGGGATTCTGAAGCTGAGGAGACCGGTGGTGACGGGGTTAACAATGACAAAGGTGACAATGGTCGATAGGGATCTAGATCCGGTGAGAACGCTGGTCTCGGATTCTGAGGCGTAGAATGGATGAAGGCTCCCCGAACGAAGTCGGACGTGTGGGAAAAATCTCTGGGGAAGTAGCCGTGGTCGCGAGTGGATGTGCGTGGCGGTGGGTAGACGTTCTCAGGAGTGGCGGGAGTGGAGGATCTCATCCTGACCGGAGCGAGGTCGTCGGGGCAAGGATCCGCAGTGGCGAGAATCCTGTTTTGGTCTGAATCGGGGAGATCTATCCAGTTATGGAGCGCATCGGGGGATGATGGAACGAGGCCGAGGAGTGAAGAGTCTTCGGAAATGGCTAAGTCGCGGAAATAGGCCAGAAGGTTGTCGTGTTCCTGCCTGCGAGAGTTTGGTCAAAGACTTCTCCATGATTCCTGCAAAGAAGAACCCCTCGCAGGGGGCTCCAGTTGTGTAGATGTCGAAGGGGGTGACATGGTAGGCGAGGTGTTCGTCCAAGGGGCTCTTGGAGAGGATGCAGGAGGAGGGAGACGATGTCCAGGCGTCTGAGACGACCAGAAAGCAAGTACCGGCGATAGTCCGGTACGGAGCAGACTGAAAAAAGGGCAGACTGCAGTTAGTCCGAGTCGGAATGGACAGGAACGAAGGGGACGAGAGGCGGAACGACGAGAACGTGCGAGAAGACGAGCGAGACGAGCGGGATGAGACAAGTGAGACGAGCAGGATGAGACAAGCGAGACAAGCAGGATGAGACAAGCGAGACAAGCAGGATGAGACAAGCGAGACAAGCAGGATGAGACAAGCGAGACAAGCAGGATGAGACGAGTTTTGGTGTCGGCGAGTCACAACAACCAACGGGAACAAGGCGGAGACGAGGCGGAGCGGATTGGATCATTGGCGACGGTCACAACGATGACGGAGACGAGAATTATGAGTTACGCGAGTGTGATCCAACAGTTTACGAGAGACGAAAGATAGATCATATTTGACGGCCCGAAGGCGGATATAAGGGCGCCCGGCACTAGCTGAGACGCTTACTAACTACACAAGGATCAGTCCGGAACAAGAAGGTAGGCTCTATGAAACAAACGGTGACAAGACGAAAGTGGTATGTAAGCCATGAGAGGGCGTGGGAATGACGAAAAAGAGTAAGTAGAATGAGAAGAAAACGATACCAGCGGTATATACGAGAGAACGAGCGTAGTCCGGTGGGAGTCCGGTTTGTCCGATGGATGGACTGACTTACCATGCTCACGGACAGGGACGGGATGAGGCGGACTGGACTTGGACGCAAGGGGACGAGCTTGGATGTGGCAGGATAGGTGTTATATCCACACAGAGAGCCTGTGCTCTCTACAACAGTACTGAGGTCAGATTTTCGAGTTATTTTCTACCAGCCAGAAGTTTTTTCTTGACTAATTGTTGCTTAGGCATGGCGAGGTCGTGCAGAATGCATGTTTGAGCATAGGTGATTGCTGAGTCAATAAGTGAGATCATGGGTGAAGTCACGGAAGGATAACATAAGACTCAATTGAATCTGGAATAGCATGACTCGACAGCTAAAAGGTGGATGAAGTTGTATGAGATGAATTCCTCGATGATCTGTGGGTACCAGGTAAGCAGATTGCAAGATGTCAAGAAGTATGTAATTTGTGTAGTTGTACAGTATTGAGTGGCAGATTCTTGATGACTGAGAGAGCACAGTCTAGGAAGAAAGTTGGGTTAGATAACCAAAATATAGCCGAACTGGGGGTCTGACCTATTTTGTTGGCATCTGGCTCATTGTCATCACTTGATGTTTTTGTGCTGTTACCACAATGCTTCTTGACATTATACTCATCATCCCTTGTAACTTTGTAGCGTTGCTGACTGCCTTTTCTTGATTGAATTTGAGGGGAATGTAACTTTCTGTCTACTAAGTAGTAGAGTGAAATACATGAGGCCCACAGCCTTTCAACCTGGTTTGAGAGGGCATGGTGGGTAACCTCAACATGATAAAGATTCTTGCACTTCGAGATCAAGATTGGTGATACAATTTGGTAGAGTATATGGGACAGACTCAGAAGAAGACCACAAGTATACTAACATGGTGTGTGTGTGGAACAATAGGAATATCTAACCACTACATGAGAATCCCACTGATTATTAATACATCACAATGGGGCAGATGATTTCAAATTATCAGCATATGATTAGTAGCGCTGACTGTGCCAATGGATGCACAAGCAATGTGGCTGCCAGTGCCACTCTGGAGTCTGTCGTTGGGCAATGGGAGCAATGGTCCATGGTTCAGGTTGGTTTTGCAACTAGAACCATGGTCGTGACGGATTGTGGCAACCAGAATTTGCCATGGATCTGGCTCGGTTCAGTGTCGGCAAAACTCTCATCAATTGTGGTCTCAAACTCCGCCGCAAACCAGGACTGTGGCAACACTAGGACTCAGGGAAGAAGATGAGGAGGTCATCCATATAAATGACGAGCCATCCTTTGGTGATCATATTGCGGAAGGAGTTGTTCACGAACCATTGAAAGGTGGTGGGAATTAATGAGACCAAAGAACATGATGGTTGGTTCAAAGAATCCCTCGTGGATGATAAAGACAGCTTTCCATTAGTGTCCATCTTTGATATGGACATTATTATATACCCAATGGACATTGAACTTAGTGAAAACTTTGACATCTTTGAGTTTGTTGACGAGGTTGGAGATCAGGGATAGGGGATAGGTGTCATGAACAGTGTGCTCCAATAATCTTGGCAGGAGTGAAGTTTTCCTTTTTTTTTCTTTACAAAGAAGAAAGGAGTCTCAGGCCTGTGGGGATTTGAGGGTTGGATTTTTCCTGAGTGAAGGTTTTCATCAAGGAAGTCCTCTGTGGCTTTTCGTTTGTCAGGGGAGAAAGGGTAGATTTTCCCAACTTTAGGGGTGAAGGAATCATCAAGATTGATTTCGTGGTCGCAAGTTCTTGAGGGTGGTACATGGTTGGTGACTTCTTCAGAAAAGCCAAGAGTAAATTCCTTATAGGCATCAGGGAGGGTCGGTGGTGGTTTAGCTTTCTCTGCTTCTACTGCGAGTTCTGTGGCAGTGGTAATATGAGCATAAAGTGATGATCCTAAAGAGACAAAGTGATATACTCCTCAGAGTACTCTTTGGATAGCTCAGTTTTCGCGAGTACAAGTGATGTATCCTTGTTCATCTTTGTAATCAAGGTAGGAATGAAGCCTTCTCTGAGTAATAGTATCTATAGAGACATGCATGTCATGGGGGTTTATAAGGAAAATGGGATGGTGGTCGGAAGTCAAGTTTTTCGATAGGAAGGTGATTTCTTTTGACAAAGTCACAGTTAGTTGGCCACAGTCATCTGTTTTAAGTTCTCCATCATGAGAAGATTTCCACTGGTGTCTTGAGCAGCTGGTGTGTGAGTGGAAGCGGGAGTAGCTGCTGGAGTCGATGGACCATCAGTGAGAGAGCCCACATTAAACATCTGTAAGGCCAACTCTGCATAATGTGAGCTTTGCCAGTGTGATCATTGCCTGGATCTTCAATAGGTCTTTGTAGTCTAACTCCTTAAGAGTAATGAAATGGCCATTGAGTTTAGCAAAGAAGAGGGCGAGATGATTGTTGTCTGGTATCTTTAGTCCGAGCATGGCAGTGAATTCAAAGTAGGTGGAGTATAGGAATTACCACTCAGGACTCACCTAAGTGTCTGGACACTGTGAGACTTGAGTATATCAACAGAAGTGCTTGTTCTCTGTGATCTATCTACACACTTTATATACTAAGTTACATGGTCCATGGGAATGTTCTACTTAAGGTAGTCTGTGTAAAGTATGTAGTAGTCTGCTAGTCCGGTATGGACTCATGTCAACCAGAGAGTCAGACTAGTGTTGAACCAAGTTGGACTAATGTTGGACTGGTGTTCTTTAAACAAATTCAATTCTGCTGTACAAGTTAGGATGCTCCAATGAATAAGTAGATGCCATAGCCTGAGACATTCAACTCAATGACATAGGATTGACTTGGTTGAGCACTGGTTTTGAAGTAAACCCTGGATTTCACAACTCATTTCAATTTACCTTCAACACCAAAGATAGTTTTCCTGATTCAAGTCTATGAAAAGCAGTCTTTCTACTCTCCTGAATAAGCCTTGGACAAATGGCAAATTTTTGAAAAAGAACCTTTTTATAGCTGATTGGACTTCTGAGACCTAGCTGATTTGGAGGAACCACAACATGCTCAGAATCCTGCTGAAGAGTTTATGGGAAGAGTGACCACAAGGGTCTAGAACATCGAGAAAAGATGTAGGGTAGGGAATCCAATGGTTGGTATATGGTCGGGAAGTAGCGCAGAGCACTACAAAGTCTACAATTATTCTCAAATGTAACACAGGTCAAGCTCAGCTTGACATTCATATGTATTGCACAACCTATATGAAACAGGTATTATGTGGCAAGTGCAAGGACAATGAATAAACTCACTATATAAAAAGGTCAGGATGCTTGACGAGTGGTCCATTTGGCACTGGTTGCTTTTTCCTTTTCCTTTTTAACTTATAGACATCTTCCTTTTCTTCACTGCAGGATCAATGATGGTGGTTGGTGGAAAAAAGAGCAGGACTAGGCTCCAGAACAAATGGAAAAATGTTTAGTACTTACTAAACAACAGAGTTTCTCTCATTGATCTTGAACTGCAAGTCAGTGAGATTGATCACACCCTCCGGTTTGCAAAAGAGAAAACCAATGTTGTATATGGAGATATGACAGTTATATTACAGGAGATTTCTTTCAGTTTCCACCTGTGGGTGGCAAAGTGTTGCCACAATGCCTAGCAACAAGTGTGCCAACTTCATAGTGATGGTCTGTTAAAGTTCACAATTCAACAATTAACTCAAGAAAAATAAAGATGGCCAGGTAAAGAAGGGAAAAGAGAGGAAATGACTTACCCAACCGAGGACATATGCTGCCTTTTGGATCTTGCATGATATCACTGGGTGCATGACATCCAGGGGGTGTGAAACAGATGGGGATTCTAAAAAGATGATCCATATGCCAGATGGAATATTCACAAGGGTCTTGTCCAAAAGATCCCAAATAAGAGTGTTTGGAAACCAAACAACAGTATGGTCCAGAAACCAGCTGTGCCAGATTGAGTAAAACAAGGTGTGACTCGAGAAGCGTATTAGATCCTCCAGAAGGAAAAGAAAGGAGAAAAGATAAGGAAGTGTCAGACGTGAGGAATTGCCTGACCACCATCCAAGTAATGATTAACAACTGACATCACAAATCTGAATACTAGGTGAGTGCATTCAGACTCATCACAAAGTAAAGATTTCTTACCTCTAAGATGATGACACTGTGGAGAAAAACAACCTCAGGTGTTGACTCATAGGAGTAATCCCACCTGGGATCAATCTCCATAGGAACTGCATCATTCACATATCAGCTCAGTCGGCTATCACCTGAGTTGTCAAAAGGGTACTCACTACCATCAGTGAGAAAGTCACATTCTTGATGCTTGCAATGCAATATAATCACCATGTTAGTGAGAAGTGTTCTCAGTCAAGCAGAGATTGTTAGTTGTGAGTAAGACTAATAATTCTTGACTGTTGAGGATGTGATCAGATATCAGGACGACAGAGTCTTTTGTGATTCATTGCCACTTGTGAGCAAGATCCTGAAAAAGACAAAAAAAATGAACTAAAGATTACACTTAGTTTGAGGGTAATTGCAAAAGGTAACAGCATCACTTACATAGATATATGGAATAATCCAGAGAGCCAACTCAAATCTTGTCACAATCACCAAGGTTGTCTATTGGGGGCAGGGCAACATTGAGGTCCAAGACAATCATGAGCAGTGGGCAGCCAAGAGGATCACCCTGACAGCGAGACGAGAGGTTAAAGACCTGCCAGTCATGTCACTTGAGTCATTTGAGTTACTTGAGTCACACAATGATACTGCAATTTGCAATTCAAATCATTATGGCAACATTGGATTGGCAACCACAAGATTACCTCAACCTGTCGCCACATCTCTCAATATTAATACACTGGCCCTCTGCTCACACAGTACCTCTCCCAAATGATGATGTTGAAATCCAAGACAATGTTTCTGCTTCATCTCAACCCCATGCAGTAAAAGCTTCTCCTATGACACTTTCAATAATCTAATATATCATGGAGCAACTTCATATGAACTCACACATTTGGTCCAACCTATGATTCCAAACTCATCAACACCGATGTTTACTTCAAAACTATGCTGGAGTTTTCCACAAAAGAAACTCATCATGTTGGAAACACTGGAAAAGTATGTAATGAATTGTAATAACAACTTGAACAAGGTCATGCTCATGCATCCATTCATTAACAAATCAAGTATTTGATGACAACACAAGGGTTAGATTTGCCTTTGCTTTAAGCAGTGGAACAGGTGTAAATCAAAGAATGAAAGATTTGTTCCATAACCAAATTGTCTCTCATTGTATACATTGATTGAGTGGAGGCGAGACATCTCAGCAAGTATCTGATTTAATTCTCCTCCAAATTCAAGTTGTGCTCATTCTTTCCAAAGATTGAGAAATACTGGCACTCACAGCAAAAAAGTGAAACTGGAACATTATATTACAACTGGTATGACCAGTCCAGTTGCAATCAGTTGCGGTCCAGTCTAGTTGTCTGTTGCACTTCCAGTTCGCAACTGGACTTTGAAACACTACCTGCAGGAAAGGATAGATAATGATAATGAACAGTCTGTGCAGCATGCATTGGCATGCACTAACAAAAACAATAACTATATGTGCTAACTCTGCTTCATCATAACATTGGATCCTGGGGCTCACATACCCCACTAGTACCAGCACTGAATAGTAACAATACTTACCAGATGTACATGCCAAAGTCTTTCCATGCATACATTTGGGAAGGCTGAAGGGTGTATTTGTCCTTCTATACATACTGCATACTCTGATACTCATCATTACACATTATGTGTGATCCTAAAATTTACCAAATTGTGGCACATACAATCCGCATTGTTGATGGCTCACTATTACAACCTGAAAATCATCACAAGATTTATCTTGAAAGTGATGCCAATGTGCATGCCTTTGACAACATCAAGCACCAAATACTCTAACACATTTGATGCGATCAACCAATTCTCCCTCGGAAAATGTCACAGGAAAGCTTGAGAGGAACTACACATTTCTCTCCTATCTCATTTCACACTGCAATTTTGTAATCCCATCCTCTTTTTCTTCTACTTCACCCTTCATTTTTCTATTTGTACTCCTAACTTGCAGTCAAAATTGTAATGTATGTAAACACTTGTGGTGCAAAATATGAATATACACTGCAGGTTTTCCTGAGATATATGTATTATGTTGCAGAACTCATTGAGAGGCATAAGGTTGCTAGGCACCAATCATCAACTCCTTGTCAGTAGAATTCCACAGGATTTCTTGAAAACTTGTTGCACTTTTATGTTAATTCCAAACAACTGCAAGGACTCATCTGAGAATTGTATTTTCCAACCTGAGTTACTAGCATTAGAGCAGTATTCAATTTTTTTGTTGAGGACACCTCCAAATAATACAGACATGTTTGCAATACATTGCAACTATTTCCTAAGCACTTGCTATTTATTTGGTAGTAATGGCCCTTTAGTCCTCTCTTACCCCCTCTTCTGGTAACATCAATTTGGATCTCATTCTACTATTAGGCATGTGATAAACATATTTCAATAGTCATCCAGCTCTGGCTATTTATTTGGTAGTGATGGCCCTTTGATTCCCTCAGTATTACCTCCTTTTGTGAAATATCAATTTAGAACATGTCTTGAATATCTCCAATTAATTGCCCTATATCATTAGACATGTAATAAACATATTACAACTGTTTCCTGAGAACTGGATATGTATTTAGTAGTGGTGGACCTTTGGTCTCCTCCTATCTCTTCTTTGATAATATCCATTCAAAGTAATGTCTGGGATACCTTCAATTAATGGATATCTACTAATTATTTTGTAAAAACTTGCTAATTATTTGATAGTGGTAACCAATATCCTCCTCTATATACAAGATACATTGTTTGGTATTGTCAGATTTCTTTCTTGTTGAACCATAGGTCTAATGATCTCAGTACATCAACTTCCTCATCTCTGATGATCTCACACAAGTCTCCTCTCATTCACCTTCAGCCTTCAGGACATCAAAAGGCAAAACACATGCAAGTACCCCGGTCCAAACATCTTTTAGCTCCTACAGCAGGCTCTCCAGGCCTAGATCGTCAATGGCCAATGCCACTGCCATGACTGGAATGGTGAGTGTGATCAATTGGGCAACCAGTCCCATGCACACCTTCACTGCACTCCCGACAAATTTTGTACCACCAGAAGCATACTTGTGCATCAGTGCAATGTGGTGGTACCTGGAGGAAGAGGTCAGGATTCCATCCATCATTCAGACTGAGATGACACTCGCCCTTTGCTCTGTCCAAAGTAGTTCCTTTGATCAAACTTACTGTCCAGAGTATTCCTGGCATGAGATGTGTAGGAACACTTGAAGGCCCTCCTATTGACTGCTCCTTGGAAGCAAGCTTCCTGGGCCCCTTGAACTGTTGCTTCTGTAGGCTGTAGACTGTGATCAGTAAACCAATCCAGGTACAATGGATCATATAGAGCAGAATGAACAACAGAGTGCACTTTGGAACTGGAGCTCTTACACTAGAGCCTGTTTCTTGGCGATCACTCAGCGTCTGAGGTAAGCTATTTTTATTTTATTCATTTATCTATACAAAGATTGTGAACAATAAGTAATATCTATGTAGATTCTGATGCACGAGTGCAAGAACGAGCATGGGGAAGTGGAGAAGTGGAGAATGAGGAGTGCAGGGACGAGGTGCATGTACATGCACAAGGGTGAGCATAGGGTGGATGCAGGGATTTGGACGCGTATGAGAGCACATTGGGGGAGGTGACTCAGATGAAGGAGGAGGCCAGTGGTGAAGGCGAGTGAGGAGGGGTGGACTGGGGCTGCAGGGTGCACAAGTGAGGTGAGGGCAAGGATCAGACAAAGCAAGGAAAGAGAGAAAGCACGGGACTCCACTCGTTGTTGTGTGACTCCTGTTGTAGACTGCAATCGTTTTCAATGTTGCATCATAGGCCTCATTATTGTTGCCGTGTTGATGTTACCAATGCTTATGAAACAAGATTTTTGAAGGCTTTGAGATCATGATATGGTGTCGCAAACATTTCACAGATATCTATCATAAAATCCTTGCCTGGTTCAAGACCCTGAGGGATGAAACTCCTATTCCAGGTCTTGATATAGTTTTCCATTTGAATCAGAAAAATAGGCTTTCTATCTTGTCTGTAAGTGTCATATATACTCCTCATGGTTGGGAGAGTTTCTATCATCTATTTAATTGTTCTGCTCAAGAACATCCATGGCAGTTGCAATTTGCTTTAAGGCTACTTGAGTGTTCCCATCATCCCAAACACCTCAGAAGTGAACATTTTTCAGCTCCATAGCCAGACTGGCTTCAGTGGAATTCTCATTGGAGCTACTCTTATTGGAATCAATCTCTTTTCAATAAATCATTGGGCTAGTATTTATTTATTGATTCTAATATACCAGGTTTCTTTGGTTTTCTGATCCCTGGTGCACCAGATAATTCTTCATGCATTATGAATGCAGGATTCAGTTGGTTGATTTTTGGTCCTAGCTCAACAAAGCCATCCCCAAGCTTAGTGACAAGGTTTCCATCACTATCAACAAGGTCTTTTTTGTACTAACTGCTGTACATGCTGCAATTGCTTTGATTTTCTTTCATTGATCATTTCTGATCTCTATAGCTTGCCCTTCAACTACAACAATACACTGCCAGGGTGATGCTCAATTTGATTGAACCTCAACTCAACTACATCCAGGATTTTTCAACAAGTACAAAGAGGAAATTGGTGTTTTTCAAGAGTGATCATTCAATGCAGCTGTTATATCCGATGAAAACTGAGGCAGATGAGAACAGGTCTTGATTTTCTGCTTAACATAAATGTTCCTATTGAGCCTAATATTGATATCTTGGTTGCCCCACTATTCCTTTATGTGCAGATTGGTCACTTTGTACTACAAACACCTTAAACATATCACCACACTACCCTGGATAAGTAACATCAGAGAGTGATTTTTGCAGTATGTGAAATTACAATTCCCAAACCAAACAATCTTTCCGTCCTTGAATTCATGAAGTATATTTATTGCATCTGCCAACCCAGATTAGAAATATGAATGTGGTGTGGGGATGTATATTGAGGGAGAAATTTTTACAACATGAGATGGACAAGAAGGAGGAGAAATGAAGGGGAAGCAGGAGTAACAATGTATGTAGGAATAGGAGAGTTTAAATCAAAATGAGTTTGGCACCAGGTGGAACATAGAGCTCTCTTGATCTCTTGAAGGTCTTCTAGCAGAAGTGCGAGACTTATGAGAGGAAAGAGGCTCATCAGTACCACTATGAGCATTGTGACAGGAATTGGTAACATGAAGTGCCAAGTGGCAAAGACACTGCTCTATCCCTGAGTGTGTAACTTGTTGACGCATTGACGACAAGAGTGATACTAAAGTTGGGACAGTGCATGTTCAACAGACTTGATGTTTAGGTCAAGGTGGGGAGAATCACCTACTATAGTAGAAATTCTTTTATGTGTGCAGTACAGATAGAAGATACTATTTTAACACTTAGAGCTTAAGATGTTCAGAACATCAGCAATGATCAATAGGTGCAAAAAGTTTGACGAGCTGCCATGAGGACCTTCTTGAAGATATAACATCATGTTCCATGTATAACACACTGTGAGCCTGACAGAACATCAGTAACAATAGTCTAGTACAAAACAATTTGTAGACTTGCTCATTTAAAAGATGATGGGTATCTCGGAGATATCAGGATTGGTCTATAGTTGACACGCTTGGAGCTTGCCTGATATGAATGTCAGTAAAAATCAATGGGTGCAAACCGCTACGAGGGCCTTCTTGAAGATATATAACATGTTCTGCAGGTAACATGCTGCGAGCCTAACATAAATGTGAGGATCTCTGACAGTCTGCCACCTGTAGGCATGGGCATGTGTAATTGGTCATTGAGGTCAAACCTGCAAGTAACCCAGACCCACCCATGTGTATCTAGGTCAGAAAATTGCAATACAACTGTATGTCATAACCCATCCCAATATTTGTGGATATAGGCATAGGTTTTGGGACACAGTTTAGTTCCAAATATCCATTGGCTTACATATGAGAACCCCTGTACTATACTATTCTAATTCTAATTATATATATACCAGTTATATAGCACTCTGGTTATTTATTTATTCAGTTCTTCAAGTCTGGTCTCAAGCGCAATAGATTATTTGAATGTGAAAAGAGAATCTGATTAGGGATATTATTTTTGGGGTCTGATAGCAGTTGGAGAGTGCCAGTAAGTCGGGTGAAAGCCTCTCTAGTAGGATCAGATAAGTTGTCACAGTGCATATATTGAGAAAAAAAGACATTGACCTGTGCATACATTGACATAGAGACTCTTAATTCAGCTAACTCCTATTTTATGGATTTATAGTGCGATGGCTCACTAGACCCATCCTCAGGCGTCTTTTTTTCTACCCACTTTCATCTTACTATAGATAGGATAACTTTTACTACATCTCACCCACAGTAGTTCTACTGTGCAAATCAAATTGGTCCAGCTTGTGGGAAGTATTTTCATCTAGAGGGAATATATGCAACACCAGAATGCAATACATCATAAACTTACCCCAGACTTGTCATGATGTAAATTCAAATACAGATTCAGACTCTGTTTCCAGTGGGATATCACCACAAGTAATTGCTCAATTTGAGCTTGCAGACTTTTTATTCAGGGAAAATCAAATGCCTGGTCACCAAAGTGATGGTTTGATATATCTTTGGGCAGCTAATTCATAAAGCCAGCCCCTTTTACCAATCATGAGCATCTCTATGACATAATGGGCTTATTGACAAGATTATGGAAGTGGAAACATGAGAGTGATTTGAGATGCAGCATATTGATACTCTGAGTATGAACCTTTTTGCTCCTGTTTGGAAGCAGGGCACATATAAGATGTATCTCCACAATGGTGTAAAAACAGTGCTATAGAATAAACATGCTGAGGAAGAATAAAATCATAGGGCAATGTTTGTTCCTGTGATTCTTGCCAGACAAAACAGTGTTAAGATGAAGATTGGCCCAATAGGCAATGTTAATAATAGTGCCAGAAGAGGTTATGGGCAGGTTGTAATATAGGTTTCATTTCTAGGTGACTATCTTGAGATATCATTACTTCAAAAGCTTACTAAATTATATTTTAGATGCACAGCATATCGACTACAATTGGATAGTGACATTGATGCAGTATTTCAACATCATGATCATACTAGGCTACTTATGGTGAAGTTCACAACTCAGCTTCTATGGAAAGAATATGGCATTGTTGTTGATAACATTTTAGTAGGGAAAAATTACTTGCTGGAACTATGTTTGATATTTGAAGCCATTTACTGCTGCTTTTCCTAGAGATTCCTGAACTCCTCCATCAGGTTATCAAACAAATCTTCCAAGATCACCTTGTATCTTGGATTGAGGCATATATTCTGGGATTGAGACATATATTATATATATATATATATCAAGCTTCATTTCCCTGATCCTTGTCGGTAAGTGTTCAACTTATATCAAGGTGAACAATGCTTCTAGAAAATCTAAGAAGCTCTGTTCTACCATTTCCTGGCCTTAAGTGTTTTCCACAACTTGGGTTGTGAATTGAAACAATGAACTGGAAATGATTCCAAGGCTTAAGTATACTGTAGAATTCAGTTCCAATTTATTTTCTTGACATGTATTATACATAGGTCTATCTACCAGCAATTGCTGACTACCTCCTGATGAAATAGTTCAATGCCTTGAATATTCTGATAATCTTTCAGCAGTGTGGAGTTCTCACCAAAGGATCCTGGTCAAACCTAAAGTTTCATATTGACATGCTGCTGCCAATCAATAAGTCCAAACCAGATGTTGTCTAGTTACAAATAGCTCTATCAGTGAACCAGTATTCTTTTGAGTATACATAGTACATTTCAAGTCTTAGGAACATTCAACATTTAACACCCAAACTCTCACACAATGTTATCGAGGCCATGTACAGCATCACATCTACTGAACTATACAAGAATTTTGAGCTGACACCGAAGAAGATTTGTTCTGGTGGTGTAAAAGCCAAAAATTGATCATATAGTACTCCATGACACATTACTGAAACAATGACAGCTTTGTTAAAGGATAAGAAAATAGCCAAATTTATAATACCCACCCTTTATCAACCTCGTTGCCTCATGCCTCCATACATATGGAAGGCATTATATAACAAATGGAAACAAACAAGCATATCACAACATCAATTGAAACATGATATGCCTCACTCTTCTCACCTGGTAGGATTATGTGGGGACAGCAATATGACATGAGAATGATGTCTTCTGTGGACATTCACATCAACACATACCATCAACACATACCTTCTGTACACTGTGCACTTTGAGCTGCACAAGTGAACACTTTTTAGCACTGTTTCTGCGGAAAAACATTGATAAAGTATATCTAGCTCTTATTCAACAGTGTCAGCACAACACTGTGAAGAAGAAACCAACTCGTAAAGAATCACAAACAAAGACAATGGGATCTAAACATATACAAGCCTATCCACATTGTGACATACAGTGAGTGCTATTACTGGTGCACTAATTTGGGCATCCTTTTCCAGGACCCCAGACACCTCTTCTATGTCCCAATATGGTCCAAATTATCAATATAACATGATTATATGAGGTCATTCAAAACTATCACAAGGCACCCTTTGTACATGAGAGAGATGCCTGCTTACCCTACAAAAGAAGTTTGTTGGTACTTTTGCAGTCACTGTCTCTGGAGAGCAAGAGTGACTGTTCGAAAGACTTCATGTGTATTTGCTGAGGTTAGTTGCTTAGTATATCTAATCCTACATTACAGTTAGCTGTGGAGTTAGAGGGTATTGCAAATTTCACACCCTCTATTGGCCTCTCCTTCTGTCAGAGTCTGAGTCATGACAACTATAGATGCTAACTCATATTTGGTTACCATAGGATGGCTTCTACTACATTTCACCCACAGAAGTTCTACTGTGCAAATCAAAATCAAATGGGAAGTATTTTCATCTAGGGTGAATATATGCAACACCAAAATGCAATACATCACAAACTTACTCCAGACTTGTCATGGTGTAAGTTCAAATACAGATTCAGACTCTGTTTCCAGTGTGATGCTGAGCTACAACTCATTGGTGCATATTATGAAATACATTCAGTATTGGAGCTTGCAGCCTTTTTATTCCAGAAAAATCAAATGCCTGGTCACCAAATTGATGGTTTGATATACATAAGGCCAGCCCCCTTTTGCCAATCATGAGCATCTCTCATAATGAGCTTATTAACTAGATTATGGAAAAGGAAACCTGGGAGAGTTTTGAGATGCAGCATACTGATACTCATGACCTTTTTGCTGCTGTTTGAAAGCAGGGCACATATCAGATGTGTCTCCACAATGGTGCAACAAAAAGTAATATAGACTCAACATGCTGAGGAAGAATAAAATTATAGGACAATGTTTGTTTCTGTGATTTTTGCCAGACAAAACAGTGTTTCTGAAGCCACAGAAGATAGATATTGGCCTATATACATTACAACAGGCAATATTCATAATAGTACCAGAAGAGGTCATGGGCAGGTTGTAATGTAGATTTCATTTCTAGGTGACTATCTTGAACAAGCATTCTTGGCTTGTATTGTTCAATGTTTTCCACAACTTGAGTCGTGAATTTAAACAATGAACTGGAAGTGATTCTCAAAGGCTTTATTTAATGAAAGTATGAAAAATAGAATTCAGTTCCAATTTATTTAACATGTATTATACATAGCTCTATCTACCAGCAGTTGCTGACTACCTTCCTGATGAGATGGTTCAATGCCTTGCAACATTTTTGGACTTTTGCTAAGTCTGATGAAGACAATTTAAGAGTGCTGGATAACACAATTCTTTGCTTTCAGGAGGAACAATCTATCTTTTAGCAGTGTAGAGTTTGTGTTCACAGTGATATCACATCACCAAAGGATTCTGGTCAAACCCTTTCATATCACCAAATGACATTGAGCAACATATTTGGTGCATCCCAAACTGCCGCTACTGGGAAGCCTCAATGCTGTGCAGTGTCCTCTCTGAAGGCAACCTTCCTCCAACAAGATGTGTAGTATCATGGGTCGATGGTATATACATCAAATATATCTTCCCACATCCTTGAAGATGAACTGTTGGAGGTGAGCTCTGGCTCAAAGACTTGACAAGTTGGGGTGATGCCAAAAGACTTGGAAAGTTAGAATGATGCCAGTGATGTAGAGAGCCTGGTAAAATTCAACCAGAAAGTTTACAATGAAGAAACCATTGGATAAGCTAGGTTGGATTCTCAATATGCAAAACTTGAGGAGGAATTCCAAGGCTGTGGATACAGACTGCAGTTGGCAATGCAGGCGATGATGTGGTGTTTGATGGCGATCAAGACAAAGAGCACAACTAGCCAAGGTGAAAAAAATGATTGTTTGTCCTTCTCCACCCACTGACTCATCCCTTATCTCAGTGCTCTGTACATATATAGATAAAGATACTTGAAATGTGATTCTTATTCATATAGATTGGAAGTAAATGAATACTACTGATTCAACAAAGGGAGGAAGACATTCAGTCATGGTCACCAGTTAATAGAAGCACCACAAACAAACAATTGTTCACTATTACAAGCATCACAGTATGAGTATGGCATGTCTCACCTTGGAAGGTAAATCTATTGGATATAAATATCACTGTATGGTCTTCTTCTTTCTTCTTTCAGCCTGCCCTATTATGTGAATTCTGATTTCAGCTTGTTGAGTTGTTGACCTGATGAACATTGTTGCATTACTCATCATTAAATGAGGTAACTTTCATCCACTGGGTCTATTTTTGACTGGAGTTATATACTGATGGTCAGCAGAGATATTGTCCATGAGTTTAAATGACTCGGCCACTCAAACTCCATCTCTAGTAAGTCCACAAAACCTGTTTATGCAAGATACTGACCAAGAGTCTTTATTGTGCCATGGAATACTCCATGGCTGTAAGGCGGTTTTGAGTCTGGCAAGTTTTTGTGGGCGAGGTGTAAAATAACTTATTTATGATCTACTCATTTACTTAGTCATATTCGGCATGCATGGTATGTCAATAATTAAGGCAAGCCTTGACAGTGCCTTGGGAGAGCTTCCTCCACTTCATCAAAACAGTAATCCTGGAGTGTGCGCACGAGTGGTATGTAAAGTGGTATAAGAAAGCCCAAGTACCCTCCACAGCTCATAGAAGCTGTTCCTAGAAAGAGGGCAAAGAAAAGAGGTGAATTGGACATTCATAGTTAACACTTTCTGTCAGCACACATTTCCATCTTTTAACCAAACACCATGAATACCAACCTTACAGTCATCCTTCGCTCCCACACCCTGATTGTCTTCAGTCTCTTCTCATTACCCTCAATTCTGCGCTGTTCTACTTCCTCTGAATCCTCGGGGTTTCCTGGGTGGTGCTGATGAGGTTTGGGTACATGTCCATCCCTTTTCTCTTTGCAGGGATCATCTGCATAGGATCTGTGGAGCTCGTTATTTATGGCCTATATATAGTGTGAGCCGGTATAATTTAGTGACTTTCAATGAAAAACACAGTCACTGATTTAGGGTGTGGATCATCTCTCACTGTCTCATATCCACTTTCATGTTCCCTCATCTCATTCGAGTTTAACTCTGGGGAGACTGAGAAGGTATGAAATATTTGGTGAGGAGGGTAAGAGTAAGGAGGGCAAAGATGTATTGGGTGAGGGACATAGAACATTTCCCAGTGGATTTCTTGATCATTCTCTCAGTAGTCAGCCAAACAAGGTGAAGAAGCGAGTTATATCTATGGTATGTCACTGTATGGTGCCTTTCCTGCCTGAAATAATACTCTAACAATCTAAGTTAGCTTGAGAGTGAGTCGGTGAAACACGGATTTGAAGTAGCAATTGTCATGTGCGGCAGTGAGGGCTAGACCTAGATGCTTTGATGTCAAAGTGTTGGCCCAGGTGGCAGTGTTCTCTTCCTTCATGACAGATTGGGCGAAACATATCTTTCCCTTGTCTATAGTATAGATCTCTGTATTGATGGCTAGGTACCTTGCTACGGAATGCAGCTAGGGTAGGGCATTGTGATGACTTCCATCATAGGGGTCAGGTTGGGAAAGATGAAGTTCGATGGGCTTGGACATGATAGGAGGTGGTTGAGGTAATGGAGGAGGAGGGGAGAAGATGTTTCCACTAGGGATGTTGGGAGATAGGGAGGAAGAAGTAAGTGGTTGAGGAAAGACCAGGCTCGAAGAGAGCTGGTTGGCAAGTTCAGTGTTGAGGGAGAGGGTTTCTAGATTGTCTTGTCTTCATTGCTAGAACATTGAGGAGGAACGTCTGGGAAATCTGGGATTGAGGATTCTCCTCTCCAAAAACAGGTGGATAATGATGATGTGGCTGATGGGACAAAGTGGCTACCTCAGGGTTTTGAGTGATGGAGGGAGTGTTCTGCTCTGGTCTTTGGTAGGCTTCTTGAAGTAATGGTGGAGACAGTTCATGGCAATGGTGACTGTAAAGAGAAAGAGAAAGCTAGAGCTTTTGTTATGGCTGGTCCAGATGGGTTAGTGACAAAGCTATGAGTCAAACAATAAGAAATAATAAGTGATAGGAAAGGATAGGATCAAAGATAGGAGACATAGTGAACAAGCAGATCATCAATGGTGTGGAAAGGGAAGAGAAACCACCTGAGATACATGATTTTAAGACTTGAAAATAATTTCCCTTTAGCTATGATTGTGCACAGGATGACTGAATGACTGAATGACTGGATAACTATTATGTTTGTCAGACTGAACTATTGCATTCACTAGATTACTGGTAAACTAAATTACTGGAAGATTGGACAATGAAACAACTGAATCACTGGGCAACTGAACTATTGGACAACCAAAATACTAGACTATTGGATCACTGGAAAACTAACCATGCTGAAGTACACAAGGACTATATCACTAGACTACCTAACTTCCTGGTATGCTAGCCTACTAGCATCATATTATACTGAATGACTAGATTATTGGAATACTAGACACCCGACACATCTAAATGACTAAGCTGTTAGACTTCTACATCACAGTAATACTGTTGGTACTGGAATACTTAATTACTATGTAATAAGTTCTACTGAAAAACTAAAGTACCAGACAAGTGAACAACTAGTATAACTTAGTGATTGAACTACTAAACTATTTCTGGAATCAATGCAAAACTGAGATGATTATTGTGCTACTGAGATATGTGAGAAACTGGATCATCTATGGAAATAGGGTCTATGAGTCTTTGCAACTCTGCACAGCTCATTACTTTCTCCTCCCTATTGGCTTGGGAATCTACCACCATCCTAATATTCCCTGAATGGAGTATTGACAGAAATATTGCAAACAAAAAATAAAAGACATACTTGGGAAAGATTTGCTTTGTGTGGTTGAACAAGTTCTATACAACCTTCAATTTTCTATATTGTGTTTCAAAAGTACAGCTTCAAGACCTTTCTTTTTCTTCTGACACTTTATCCATTCAAGGATGATTTGCCATGCAAGAAAGTGGTTGAACAAGTTGGGCATTGAATGCTATACAACCTTCAATTTTCTATATTGGGTTTCAAAAGTACAGCTTCAGGACCTTTCTTTTTCTTCTGACACTTTATCCATTCAAGGATGATTTGTCATGCAAGAAATGCACTTGAGAATCCAAAAGATGATACTAACTCAGTGAGTCAATCAGAAATCACACAGTTAGAAAAAATATGTGGATGTTTCTGTCACCTTGCTGTGACCAGTCATTGTTGTCACTACATCATTAGCATCATTGTTAGTTGTGGTGGTATATTCACAAATGTGTCACGTAAGTGTCATCTGAACCCTGAGCATATATTTTACAATTGTATAGAGACATGTGTTTGTCACAAGACAGAACATACTACGTAATGAAAAATGAATTTTGGCCGAGCCCACAGAATGCCAAGCAACCACTAGTCACTGGCACATGCCCCATATTGGATTGCTACTCTAGTGTGGGTGCAAGGATGGAACTGTGGGAACATTGGGAAAGTGACGACAAGAAATCTGAGCTTGAGGAATGTATGTCAGAGCTGTCATAGCTATGCTATCAACGGAGTATTTGGTCCTCCAAAAACAGTCTGCATACCAATCATCAAGCTGTTCATATGCCATGTGCTCAGCTGCATACACAATGTTCTTCTGGCACCAACTCTAGTTGAGATCCCATGGAATATCTGTTGTGGAGAGGAGGCTTGTGTCCATCTGAGCATCAAGTCTGAGCTTGAAGTCAACAATCACATCTCTGATTTTTAAGAGACGTTGTTGCATCATATCATCTACAGTGCCCATGTTGATCTGGGGGAACAATATATTATAAATCATTAGTCACAGTCATATCCTATTACCCACTGGTGTGGTGCACTTACACCATGTGCCATTGTCTCATGATCTTGACATCAGTATGACATTCTAAATGATGGCAGAAGATCTTTCATGTAGAAGAATTTTCCTTTGGACAACAGTACAGAGTTTCTTATTTGATGAAGATCATGAAGACCATAACAGCTTTGGGATGTGCATAATCAAAAGGCTTTCAATGCAATGTACATCAACCTATCAGGAGTCAGCTGATTTACACATACATCAAGGATAAACACAGCTCAATAGACTGGTTTATAGCTCAATATTGCTAGAGGCTCACTTGATAACACCTGTTAAACAGTTGAATAGAAGAGTACAGATTAGTGGTGGCCAAAACCACATAAATATTGACCTTGATCATTGTATCTTTTGTGTTGTTTTTGTCCTTTCCTCATATGAGATACTGGATGACTACTGCTGTTTGAACACATGTTGGACTGTTTAGGACTGATTCCATCAATGTGAATTCTTTTCATATAAGCATTGGACATTATGAAGGAGGACTTCTGCCTTGGGTGAAAACTTCATTTGCAAATCAAGGCAACATGTTCCAAACTTTGAGTGGCTCTATATGAAAAGAAAGTGAAAAACCACACCACTTAAGAACATTCTAGAATATCATAAGAAGTTTTGATTAATAGCATAGTCACCCAATGAACAGTGGATTCAAGGATCATCATAGGAATTGTCATCTAAATTCCACTACAAAATCTGCAGCTCCATGTCATCAAGTTTCATTACAGATGCTGTTGCAGATAGAATGTTGGTGTCTGCTATCTTTGAGTTCAAGTTCAATAGAGCTCACACTTTGAATATGGATATTGCACTGGAGGATGGTGAGCTTTTACATTTATGTCAAATAAAGTAAAAAATCATATTTAATATAGTCATTATGGATTTCCCAGATTAAGGCAGATCTCAAACACTACTTTTAAATAAATAAAAAAAACAATTATCAGGGAGCTGAAAGAGATTTTTGAGGAATTTGTTACAAGTATCACTTAGCCATAAAACTCCTCAAAAACCCAGTAAACAACCAATTTCCTTGTACTATTTCATATTGAACACTGGTGGTCAGGATTCTACTTAGTGGGCTCTAAATGTTTTGGATGGCTGGGATGTGAGACATGTGGATATCCAATCTCTGAAGATCACAATAACTGTTGATAGAAGTGGATCGATATTGGTGCTGCTAGACAAAAAAATCCACCTTGTCAATAGTGGAAGCTTGGTTCTGTGCAGTCAGATGCAGATGACTCGCCAGAACTGGGGGGAGCAAGTGATTGCCAGAGTCACACAATCAGGGGGGAGTGTTATTTTTAATAATTTCACATTCTTTTCATTCTTTTTACTTCATTGTAGACTTTGTAGCACTTGGTGCTAGGTGCTACTTCTAACCATCACCATTGGATTCCCCATGGTTGATAACTCTACCTACCCTACATCTTTCTTCAATGTTCTAGACCCTTGTAGTTGCTCTACACTTCTATTTTCGAGTTGTGATAATTTTTTCCACCATTGTGGCTGATTGTGGCTGCTAGTTGTTTACCAGGATTTACAACACTCAACACAACGGAATTCGGTTACATCATTGTCCTCTTAGAGTACTCACTATCCTGGGACAGTAATTGATTTCTTTTTTTGTTTAAAAAAAATGACTTGAAGATGTTTCCTGCCAAGAACAAGAACTCTGGTCTTCATGCATATGATGGGAAAGGTATTGCTGAGTGGCAGCATGCAATGCATCAAGCTTGCATGGCATTGAAAGACGGGCGTCAAAAGGAAAGGTTGGCTATCCTAGAATTGGTGCTTCCTCCGGCAATCTTAGTCAGAAGGATAGTTGTAGCTTTTCCTGTAGGTCACATTAATTGCCAATTCAGGTGCGCTCAATTTTCTAAGCAATCAAAGTCCCTTGAAGGACCTTGAGGGGTTGAGCAACTCATTGGGCAGCGGAATTCTCAAACATAATACAGAGCTTGGACTGTAGCTTCATCCCATTTGTGTAGGACATTTGTCATTAGAATGGACCTGCAGCTCTTGGACTTGGTGCTTCAGATATCGATGAGGGTAGGAATAGTGTTGTGCAGTAGTATATACTTATGCACATCTTGGACACACCATGCAAGACAGCGATGGTGTCCATGTGCGATCCCTGGGATTTTCATTATCATGGGACCACAGGCGTAGTGATGTGAAATGATGACCTTGTTGTTGAAAAATATAAAGAGAGAGACAATGGGCCCCCCAGGGCAGGTGGTTTGCTAAAGAGTCAAGAGGAGTGGAGCGATCCCTACATCCACCATTTGACTCTAATATAAAGAGTCGAGAGGTGCAAAGCAATCCCTGCAACCACCACTCGACTCTTTGGAATGTCCCCCCGGGGCCTGAGCCCAATCACAGTCACTAAAGAGTTGAAGGGGATAGAGCAATTTCCACAACTACCACCCGATCCTTTAGAACAAAAACTCTTTGAGAAATACTGTGAGTGGTTTGAAACTTTGATCAGAGTGTACCCTATGCCTTTACACTTGATACCACATGATGCAAATTACAATAGCATAACCTTTTGGGTCATTGACTCGCTCCATCAAGATTAGCAGTGGAGTACGAAGCTAGTAATAGATGCGTTAACGGCTGATATGTATGGGTCAATGATGGGTTGTTCACTTCAAGGATCCTACAGACAGAGTGAGATGGTCGGCTGAGTATGTTACCTGCAGTATGTGGAACATAGAGCAGTGATTTCATCAAATCCTTGTCGTAGTTCAATGTCTTCTGCCATTACGATGATGAGCAATAAGGAGCGGGACCAGTACCATCATAACTACGGATAATTTGGAGGTGCTTTTGATACCATTCATCATCTGCAGAACAATAACTGATGCTCAATCCATTGATTAGCCATACAGATTCAAGAGACATCAGTGGTCTGCTGTCCATGATGTCGATGCTGTTGACCTAGCAGTGGATTAGCATACTATATAAACGCCTTGGGACCACATTGATTAAAACAGGGGTGTTAATGGATCCCGGATGCCTCTGTGTGTAAGCTCAAGTATTAGGGTGGGGAGTTCTGGGGAAGTCTAAACATGAAGAACATAAAAAGGACATGCAGATGGAACCTTAGAGGCCACCATAGGATAAGGCTGATCCGACGTGCAGATCAGTTGTATGTTATCTTTGGTGATTTCGCACTCTTTTCATCCATTTTTACTTCATTGTAGACTTCATAGAGCTCTATACTAGTTCTAACCATCACCATTGGATTCCCCATGGTCAATAACCTTATCAAATTTTTCCAGGCGTGGCATCAATATATTCGCGGTTCCTCCTTCCCTGTTCAGGTCTTCACCGATCACAAAAACCTCACCTTCTTCCGCAGTTCCCCAACATCTAAATTATCAGGCTTCTCCACCTTGCCGACTTCGACCTTAAAATTACCCATGTCCCATGAACGCATCTTGCTGGCCCCAACGCTCTTTCTCGCCAACCTGATAAGACGGATCATTAGATGTGACGGGGGAAGTTGGAATGTTGGAGTCAGTGGTGATTGGCTGAGCAGCTGTGCGGTGACAACCTGGTCGGGGAGTGTCCATTTAATGTGAACTAGAGATAAAAATGATGTTAGCAAGCAAGCAAGTGATTCTGAGACTCTTGTACAATGCTGCATGCATAGATTACCTAGAAAACTGCCTTGATTTGATCACGGAAGGTGACCATTGGTCTGTTAATCACACTGATTCACACACGCTGCAACCCTCGAATCATCAACTTGAATTGAATACGCGATGGCAACAAATGAATCATACCATAAAAACGAGTTTGAACAGACAGGGGTCAATTATCTGGGCCATGACTAGGGCCATAAGTTAGTATGACCATTTTCTTGCACACCTGGAGGCTGGTGGACCTACATGTCCTTTCAAGTCTGTGTGAGCGCACTCCAGAGTCCAGAGTCCAGAGCTGATTCAAGATTCAGGAGTCAACAGCAATTCCCCAAAGATGGCTTGCCATGTAAAAGAATTTCTCTTGGTCGCTGGCGCTGGTCCAACACGCTGATGCATGAATGCCGGGCTCCAATGCAACATGTTTCGGCTCAACTCTTGGGCCTCATGGCTCTCAACCACATCAACTTGAGGCCCTAGTAGGTGTGAACACACGGCTGCATTGCGGCATTTGTATCACTGTATCACCGTTGACGGTGCATTGTGTGAACTTGAGCTGTGTTAACCAGACCTTCTAGAGAACAAATGAAATGTGGTGCTCGAACAGGAGATGGATGAGCAGCACCTGAAGGCACTTGATGGGATCTCAGCAGTAAAGTGTTACGGCCCACTTTGTTGGAACTGTCAAACGAATTGCAAGAGACTTCCATAACTGACCCAATGATAATGGCACATCTCCGTACACAGACGCAGTGCCTTTGCTGATCAGAATAAAATTGCGAGTGTTTTTATCTAGTGACTGAGAGTCATGGGCAACATGGTGTAGGACAGCAGTCCCACTTTTGAGCCCACCAACCCCCCAAATGCTGGCTCACTCATGCCTGTCATTGTCAAAGATGTGACATGGTTAGTTAGATGTCACATCAGTTCCTTTGCTGGCCAGACAAGACTTTTTCGATTTCCAGGAGAAGAACCTTCGGGCCCGTTTTTTGCTGAGGGGGTAAGCTAATTAACGCCAATAGATTCACAAACTTATGTTCTGTATCCAACAGTCATTGTTCCCTGATTTGATTATGATAGATAATATGAACTCCATGCAGTTCGCTCAGATGATGGAAAGCGCAGGAACAGATTCTCTGCCCTTCGTGCGAGATCGGAAATCAAAGGCCTCGCGGGTCATGCCGGATCTCCTCAGCGGCATGGCCGGTTTCATCTTGTGAAAAATCTACACTAGATTGGACTCATCATGTTCAAAATAGGGTTTGACACGTGAAACATTTACTATGTCACTGATATATGCAATGGGGGAGAGGGTATCCAGCAAGCAAAGGATGATGTTGATTGGTTTATGAGATCACTGTCTAGGCCCTAGGGTGTGGTAATTGAACTTGTTGCTCGTGAATGATGACTGGAATCTCTTCTTTTTTGCATGCCAATATGTCCAGTCTGTATATTATCACAATAGTCTATGAAGGAGTCTTTAACAACAAGTTCTTGGAAAATGCGAGCATATTTGGTTTGTTCCAACTGTCAAGTCTTTCCTGTAGCTCTTTCAACTCCTCAACACTCTAGCAAGTATCTACTAGATAATTGCTGTTCATTATTGCACTTGCTGCGCCCGCCACTCTCCTCTCTTTGGATTTGAGCACAGATCATCCGAAAACAAAAGGTAACACTTTAGATGAATCTATAAAAGGGGTACTTCCATCTTGGCAAGACATCCAGAGTATGAATTTTGCCATCCGATTGAAATCTGGAAGACCACATGATATCGTTCCAGTAACTTGACAATGTCAAGATGGCACAAGAAATGATGGACTTAGCTGGGAGATTAGTCGAGTCTTAACAATATATCCAACTACAATATGTACCTTCATGATATCTTGAACAATTATGAACATGTCAAGGTGTGAAAATCTATTTCCAAAAAAGCAAAGTCGTGATTTGTTTTTGGTGTCATAACAAAAGTTGTAGCCCCTGAAGATCACTCTTCCCTGGTTTTGCAATTTCGTAAATATTGGCCAGGGTAGGCCATTTGTCATTTTTGTCCACCATCTTGAACATGCGAGTCATGGCAGCACTTCCTATGGTGTAATTCTGCCTAGTACTAACCTCTCCATCGCCCATCAAATAAATGGACTTCAACAAACTCCTAGGCAGGCTCAGTGACTTACCTCTTACCGCCAATCTCATAAAAGACTAACTGACATCAAACTGAGTGCTCATCCAGGTGATGCTCGTGAGGGTTTAATCTCCACTGAAAAATATTTATTTATCTCTGCAAAGTTCGGAATGCTTGCATAACAAGCAATGTGTGGTGACTGAATTTAATGGCAGGAAGATTGATACCTTTGCCTCCTTGGAGTCTGAGGTTGTCGGGTCGGACCAACAGACAGAGAAACACTTGTCTTTCAAGATCTTTACAATTTTCAAATTGATACATCTGGAGATTTGCCAAGTATTCTGTTCAAGTTTGTGACATCTTCCTTACCATCTCTCTCTCTATTCTTTCTCTGTTGGCCCTAGATATGTGGTGCTGTGGGCCGGAACAAGGTGTATGGACTCTGGCGTACCAAGAACGGTGTTGACATTTGCAATACAGAGGGTCAGGAGAAATGAGGGCGTGCTTACCACATTGTCACATCTTCGTCGTCTTTGGATTGTGTCGTTAACATGCTGGGTCGGAAAGTGGGTGAGTAGGTAAAAGTCTGGTCCAGTCCGGTCTTTGTTTTCGGTCCTTGGACCAAGAGGTAGAGGGAGTGTCTTGTGACAACGAGGCACAGGTTGTGGAGGAGTTGTGGAGGAGTTGTGGAGGAAGTATTTGCAACCTCTCCATTGGCAAAAGAACCTAGGATTGGGCTGGGAGCTATACATCACACTTTTTTCACATCATAGATTTCCTGTCAATATATATGTACTACAGCAAGGATGGTTGGCTTTCATCTGAGCCAGTGATTTCAGGTCCTGTTACAGATCATTCGTGGGCTCGGATGTCCAACATCGATTATTACATTGGGTCAGGCAAGGAGAGGAGAGGAGAGGATGATTGAGACAAGTTCATGGTGTAAGTCAGTCTACATTCATATTAGGATTACATGTACCACTCATTATTTATCAATAGACATTATTCTCGCAAATTCACATGGAGGATGTGATAAGCGCAGAAAGCGTTGTTGGGATGGGATAACCACTAAAGGGGACTTGTAGGTCACACTGGAGTCCACTGTGAGTAACCAACAATGATATTGAGCGAACAACAATGA
>JBBPPA010000186.1:0-31371 GCA_038091735.1 Leccinum pellstonianum
TGGGACGTCAATAGCGGCACGAGAGAGAGAGAAAAAAGAGACGCTGTGACTCACGTCCTCGGCCGCATAAAACGCCGCAGAAAAAAAAAAAAAAAAAAAGACTACAACTCCTTTACAGGCGGAGGCGTAACCCAAAGTCTTAGGGGGCGGTCGTGGTCACCATGCCCCCAGAGGTAATACGATGCTCGTTGTTGTATTACGAAGAGTTGAGAGGGAAGGATAAGGCAGATGCCTCTGAAGAGCAGGAAGGCTAGGAGAGATAGTGCTGAAACTGTTTGACACGAGCCGGTGATAAATGGGTCGAAGACAAAGATGAGACATACGGTGCGCACAGAAAATGAATCCGACGGCTTCGGTCGCCCTGGTGACAGAGCGTCTGCAGCTTGACTTTCATCCGAGTCCGTGTTCACGTCCCCTGTGTATGCCAAGAGCTGTCATCCGTCACGACAAATGAAGGGGCCAGGCGAGAACGACGAGTGGGGATGACACGCGAAGCACTCAACCTGCCTATGAGTGGTTGAAAGGCAGTAAAATATACGATGGATATGAAGTTAGACGAACTTTGAAGGGCCACCTTTTTTACAGTCAATGAGAAGATTCAGAAACAAACTCACTGCAGTTCACTATTGCTTTTGAATGGATCGCACAGGTCGACCGAGTAATTGTTACCGTACTCCCGTTACAAAATACAACTTGCTGTAAAGGCAACTGCAAACAAAATAGAGTGACAGCTAATCATCGTAACGTAGCGGGCATTGCCGCGAAGCCGGCCTTACGTTATGTACCTAAAGCTGCGGAATGAATAGACCGCTCTTGTTACCCTGAAAGATTAGTCGAGTGCGGAGTTTCGTGTCCAAAACTTGCCAAAACATACATCAATATTAATACTACATCCGGCCAGCTTGATTCTCCAACCTGACGCGACTCAACCCTATAGCGGTCGCTCTGACTCACATACAACGGTAAGCCCCAACAACATGCGTCTGACTGAGCGCTAACCAACCGCCCCGTGTATCTACTTTTTTTAGATGCCGTTACCCGAAATTTCAGCCTTCATCTGCCTTGAATCCACCAACATCGAGCCGATCATCGACGCCGCCTTGGACGAGGAGACGAAGCACATCCTCTCCGAAAAAAGCGACCACGAGTCGGGCACGTTAGAGAGCCCGACCGGCCGCTCCTCACCACCTCAAGAGCCGGTTCAGGCGGCCTTCAAGTTATTCGGGGGCGACGCGCCATCGATGCAGCAAAAGGCTTCCGGCCGGAGCGCGTATGATTATCGTCGAAGAATGGAAAAGCGGGCGTTACAAAAGGCCAGGAGCCCGGGCGTTCCCCGTTACTCAAACTCAAAGAAGCACCAGGCTGTCCGCCGGGTCAGGGCGGCCTTCGACGCAAGGAACCTCCCGGCCGCCAAGGGGACCTTCGTCAGCCGGCAACAGAAAACCGGCTCTAAAGAACGCACACTCGATGAGCTGCTTGCGCGCGGCTTTAAGGTCGTCGAATGGGACGGCCAGTACGCTTTTTTTTTTTGCTCATTGTAAGCTATGCTAACGTCAACGTTTTCAGCACCCCAACTGCTATCCTTGACAATGAGGATCGCATCATCACTATCTTGGCCGGCCGACCACAGGCCAACGATTGGGACGGCGTCCATCGTGGGATGAGCGCGGAGCTGGCAAAGGCCGCCTCTGCGGTTCGAGGTACGCGCAAGGAGCGACGCGGCAACTACACCTCCCTATCTACCGGAGTGTCCTACGGTGGCGGCCAAACGGTAAGACCGCCCTGCGCTGCTCCCGCGTTGCTGACTTCGATAAACGCCTACAGGCCCCCGGAAACCTCGTCCACAACCCTGCCAACCAGGCTATCGTGGACAAGCTTAAAACAAACGGCAATTTCATCCGTGCTGCCGGTTTTATGAACAGTAAGTCTTGCTCCACGTTTCGGCCCCTCTGTCTCACTGCCTATTTAGGCTGCTTTTCGTTCTACGCGCCAAAGATCAGCGCCGACTACAGGGACAATATCAACGCGCTTCTGGAAAAGTATAGCGGCTTGAAGAAGCCCTTCAGCAATAGCATTTTCCCGGCATGCACCTTCAATTGCGGCCGCCGCGTCGTCACGCTGGAACACGTCGACAGCACGAACGTGCCCTACGGCTTGTGCGCGATTCTTTCGTGCGGATCGTATGATCCCGTCGTGGGGGGGCACCTCGTCCTTTTTAGCCTCGGGTTAGTAATTCAATTCCCCCCTGGATCGACAGTTCTCCTTCCATCCGGAACAATTCGTCACGGCAACGTGCCCATCAGACGCCACGAGACTCGGCAGTCATTCACCCAGTTCTGCCCGGGCGGGTTGCTCCGGTGGGTCGCCTACGGATTTCAGAGCGTCAAGGCCGCGACCCCAGACGTCAAAGAGCACCTGCAGAACACCCAGGAGCAGCGTAGAGAGCGAGCTCTTGGGTTGTTTTCAAAGGTAAACGAGGTCGACGGGGATAGGGCGCGAACGTACCATTTGAAAAGCAGCCGTTAGAAGCATCGTCTTTCCGTGTCAACTTAACGTTTTTGCCACAACCGCCGGCACGATCTAACGTATATATTTTGTATGCTTGGCCGCTTGGCCGACCCGTCTCGCGATAACCTCGAACTTGGCTTCAAAGATGGCCTTTAAGGCGGTCGGAATAAATTCAGCCAGATCCTCAGCAAGCAGCCGCCGAGCCGGATACAAATACTTCTTAGTAGCAGCACGCCGACAGCCTGAGCTTCACCCAGCGAGGCATTCCGCCGTATCTCTTACGCTGCGAACGGCTTACAAACGGCATCAAGTTCAGCAGCTGTCGACGGCTTGTTTATGGGTCTTAAATACTTCCTCATAGAAATGTCGGCCATCCAACGGGTTACCCGATTGCGCAATGTCGCGTACTCCCGCGTGCTCGTGCAAGACAAGCCTTGGTTCGATTCGCCAGCACATTCCCCTGCACAGTGCTCGCCCAGCGCCTCGTCAAGGACGGCGATGACGCGAACCCCATCTCACAGCGTATCTCCGTCCAGCATTTTCATTCTTTCGTCTCATTTCTTGGATAAGGGCCGCGGCAGTTGCATGTTGCACCATTCAAGGGTTTTGCGTTCATTGGTGAGCCCTTTGTATGGATACTTTCGACCGTTCTTTTTGCCCCGTTGTTAACAGACCGTCGGGTAACCTTTTTTCTTTTTCTCTTTCTTCTTGCATAACAGCATCGGGCAGCTGCTTGCCGACGAACGAAATACATGGCTACACACCGTAGTACTACCCACCTTCATTGACTTTAGATGTACAAGTATGTACGGTGGATTGGAATAATCACGTCGTTTCACCCCAAAGTTTGTTCTTATGGCGAGCTAGCCCGCTGTCAGATACAGGGCTGGCATTGATGGTGGATTCCGGCGCGACTGAAATTCAGAGTTCGGGGAACTCCGCGGACGACGCCGGACCTACCCGAACCGCGCCGGAAAGTCTCACTTCCAGTCTTTCTGAAGTTCAGGCGGTATTAACAGCCTCATCCGTGTCTAGCTCGTCCGATTCGGCGCAGTGTATTTCAGAACACGCTGTCAGATTCGGCATGTGCAGGCGCTGCCTGGTAGCTACGGGTAGGGCTTCGTAGCTGTCGGTCTGGTTTGAGTGGCGGCGGAGCCTGCGCCGGTTGTCTACGCTGCCCGCCACCTCACGTGCCAAGGTCTGGCTCGTTGCGGTGGCGTGGATGGCATGCTTTGCGTAGTTGCCGGCGTTCCGCTGATGCCTCACGTGCCGCGGTCCGGCTCGTTGCGGCTGTGCGTGCTGCCAGGTTCCCTCACCGAGCCTCACGTGCCAAGGTCTGGCTCGTTGCGGCGTTGTGGTTGGAGGTGAGGAAAGAAACCGAGCGACGGGCTTTTAAAGCCCTCACTGGCATAACAGCAACAAACAATTGCCATATTAGGCGCGATGTTCAACCTTCAGGGACGGGCCGTAAGTGTCAGGTTTCCTTTTTTTTTTTTGAGTTTGTCACGGCAATTGAGGGTCAAGATCAAACGTTATCATAGATCTTCTCCCTCGACCGCTGTACACCGCCCAACCAAACCCTCGCCACCTCCCACCGCGTAAGGCAGCATGGCGGTGTTTGGCCCCCCCACCTCCTTCAGACCCGTTTTCGGGTGTGCGGGGTCGCTTTCAAAGGCTTAGTAAGTCTTGGCACTTCTGAAACCATAAAAAGTCGCTTCGCCGGGTAACCGTTTCCCTTGCGCAACCCTTGCGAGTCAAACCCATCCAGATCGATAATTTTTACGCCGGCTAGGTCGGATCTCAGTCTTATTTTCCTTGTCTACAATCAGACTCGTCTGGCTAACTTTAAGCACTTAGCACAGCTGATTTTATTGGGGTTTTCCCCCCGGGCACTAGGGTGTGGGTGAGGGAGAGAGACAGAGAGAGGTAGTGGGGACGCACCTTGTTTCCATTGCCGTCTCCATCTAGCTTCGTCGCCTCCGCCGTTTCCCCGTCGTCGTTGTGTGAGGGAGTGGGATGTAGGGGTGCGTGTGCATGCGCCGTTCTCATTGACGTTACGCTTAAGGGGGTCTCGTCGTCGGTGTGGTGACCGTGTGGTCAAAATATAGGTAGTGCCCACGGGGTTAAATCCATCCATGCAGTTCCCTATCTATCTTGGCTGTGAACTAGCATATAGATAAGTCCTTAAATATGTGGTGAGCGACTTGAGATAAGGGTGAGCATACATCAAGAACGTTACCTAGTGATAACGATCTGATATGATCTTGGCTGCGAGATAACTAACCGTGCAGGGATTCGACAAGCAGCAACTGCCTGACTCACTGAGAATACACTCAGAATCTGAACGTGTCCGACAAGTGTGAGTAGACTCCGAGTCGTGACGGACATATAAAATTCCTTACCGCCCGCCCGTCCACACCACTGTAGGTTCATGTTGAGTCAATCATGTAGCCTGTACTGCTCGAAAATGCGAAGATCAGCATGCCGGTTGAGCCAGAAAAAATGGGCCTCCGCTAGGGCATGGCCATGAATCCAGCGAGGATGAACGGGGCCACGGGGAAATACTGGAATTAGATGGCAAGCCTGAACAATTCGATGCACTGGAATGACTTCGGCATCAGGCTGCCGCTGCCTCCCAGTCATAGAGCGGGTAATGCGAAACATCTTCGTGTTGTTGTCATATGACTGAAGGGGCTTGAACCAGTGGATGTAGGCGAGGGGTTGGGAGTGATTGCCGAGGTGTGGTGGTAGCCTGAAGATAGCACGGACTTCTGCCACGCGGAGACCTGCAGGCAATAATTAAACGGTAGTAACATAATGACTTTGAGATCGACATACCGTGCAGTCCACCCTGTTGTTGTCGTAGCTCAGTATGGACATCCACAAGGACAGTATCGTATCTGGCCAACGTGGGCGGCTTGCGGACACCATTGGAATGTTGTGGGTGTGAGCGTATTCTCGATTTCACGTTCACCATGTGTTCGTTTGGTGGATTGACGAGCACCACGTTGCTGAAAACATCGAACCGGTCATGAATGTCAGGTTCAAAGTATTGGCGTCCACGTGCTAAGGTGTGGACAAACGCTCCAACTGCTTCAAGAAAGAACACAGCTCCATGATGCTGTACTAGATATTGGACTGTTTTCTTGGGAAACGGTGGCTTGCGAGAGATTCGATAACGGGATAAAGCTGAGGGCGCTAGCACCGTGCGAGGCTCTTGAGGAAGGTGGTGCTCTGAATCGCTTGAGATGGGGGGTTCCGAGTCAATGCCATCCAATAGGCCAGTTCTATGTCGCCAGGCCTGGTAGCTGCTGAACCAGATGACTGCTTCTTGCCGCTGCAGCCATTTGGTCATCTGGACGGTGTAGTCTTTTCGGTTCGTAGCAGCATACGCTTTCTTGGCGAAGTCGATATGAAGGCGCTCCGAAATCTCGGTGTTGAGTCCGTCGAGGCAACCTAGATTTCGTATTGTATCAGCATAATGAGCGAGTGAATGGAACTTTGGAATGTTGAAGTGCTCCCGGCACTCGAGCTCGACGAAAATGTCCTTCAGACGGTGGAAGTTGTCCAGAGTATGCTGCAAGGCTGCAAGGCTATCGTCCGTGTGAGATTGGTATTGCGCGAGATAAATGAAATCGACCAGGCTGCCTGCTGCCTGGAGGACATGCGGTTCCCTGATAGCACCAACGAGTGCACCAACGAAAACCCGTTCCACCTGCTTGTGGTCGGCTGCTGTCCATTGCTTGACTTTTGATATCCCTTTCTTGAAGTGGCGAAGTCCAGCGAAAATAGGCATCGCGCGAAAACGCGCATCGAAGTCGGCCGTCCCAGCGAGTGTGCTGCACCATTTTTTGAGGTGATCTTTGATGATACCTTGATGGAGCTGGTGGAGGATATCCGAGGTGATACAGATAAAGATGTCGGTGTGGGGTAGGTTGGCCCAGAAGGGCGAGAAAACTGGGCGTAGGCCCTCAGCAATGAACTCGGGTGGGTACTCGCCGGCGGACTGCGCGCGAAGGGTTTGTTTGGTTTGTGTTTGGTTGCGGAGCGGAAAGTGAGAATTTTCGCCTCGCCGATCCGGTGGCACTAGACACTTCGGGCATCTGTTTTCAGCGCAACACGCCACCAGACACTGCTCGGGATGGTCACCAATGAATGCCGCAAGTATTGGGAAGACATGTCGTATGTAGCCGTCTGCGCAAGTCATTTCCACGCCGTTTTTACCTGCCTCCACAAGAGGCTGAAGCAGGAGTTTCATGCAATAGTGGTATAGTCGATACCCTGCGACCGAGTTGTTTTCGAACGAGGCCAACTTGGAGACTGGCAGGTAGCCCAGCAACACAGACGCATGACTCGAGGGCTCACGGCGCATATTTTTTGATAGGTTTCCAATCGTTAGGTAGACGGGCCATGCGGTTTTGTCTCCTTTGAAACGAGATAGCTCGGTTTTATCGGACGCCAGTATCACTGGCGCAATAGTTGCACCATCTGGCAACCGTTTCTGAGCATTTATCAGGTGCGTATCAAATGTCAAGATGAGAATGACTCACCTGCATATTCCACCACCAGTCGGCCGTCCACATCTCGTCGTATCGACGAGTTCGCCCCTCAGCATCTATATAGACCTTTTCCGGTGCGTACGCCATGCTGCCGTCAAATGCCGGGTTGCCCATCAACTCTCGAACGCAGGCCACTGGATCGCGCATCCAGAGTTCCAGTTCCTCGGTTTCACCATCCGAGTCCACATTCTCCATTGTGTCATGCTCTTCAAGTGGTCCGAGATCGCCATGGGCATGAACAAGCCTGCAGCACCACTCGGGTCCTGTGGGTAGTTTGTCCACGAGCTGCAAGAAGGTATAGTTACTGCGGAATGATGGCTGCGTTCGATTCTTTGTCTTCGGAAAGGTAAGTTAGTAGTAGTCTAATAGATCTTATCGTGTCTATAAACTGACGATCGGTAACTTCAGAAACTCTTCTGCGCCACGTTGGTTCACATTTTTGAGGAGCCACTGGGCGAGTGCCCACTCCTCTTCATCGGCAAACGGGGTGTATGATCCAGTCCCTTCAAGTTCTTGGTAACGTTTCATTTTTTCGAATGGCGTCTCCTCACGACCAATGACATCTGCAGCAGACTTTGTTGCAAACTCTCGGGCGAAGCGTGGAAAACAGGACCCATCATGATGATCCTCCTCGACGACCTGCTCGTGCTCGTCTACCTGGACATCGGGTTCTTGGAGATCGAGTGCCAGTGCTCTACCCGGCATGTCAACGTTGTGGTTGACGTCAAGATTGAAATCAGGTAAGAGAATATCTTCATCGACGGCTTCACGTTCGTGATTTGAGTCGTGAGTCCTAGTAGCACAAAGTTGCATTTGCTGTGCCTCGGTTTCCCACTCCTTTCGGCACTGTATTGAATGTGCAATGTGCCGACGCAGTCCTCCAGCAGTTTGAAAGGGACGTCCGCAGTAGTCACAGATATGTTGCTGACTTGCCATTGTTTTTTTTTGACACGGGCAGCGAGAAAATATGGACTCGGAGCGAGCTCACTCGAAGTGGGCTCGGTGCGAAAGGGAGTATTTGCAAAACTGACCCGATTGATCACAAACTAACCTTCCACTACTGACTCACTAGGTACCCAGGCCCATGGTTACTGCCTGGCAGTCTCGAACCAGTAAGTCTATTCTCGTCACGGTTGCTTTTTTTTTTCAACTCGTCCGACTTGGATGTCTTTTTTTCTTTGATTCCATTTTCGTCCCTTTTTGGGTCAGACCCTACGTACTAGACTAGGTAGAATGAGGCCCTGCCCCGCCGCTTCCCTGGTTCCGCGAATGCCCCGCCAGGCCAGGTGGTTGGATGTCATGAACTGGACTTAGGTCTCGAACCCGAAATTCTGTCGCTACTACCAGGTCCCCCATCCCAATCTCCGTGGCCATACACAGTGTTGTCGAGCCGGTAAGCCATGCACCATTCCTTTCCACTTTTTTTTTTTCAACACGTTTGATGAATCATTCAGATAGACTCGGACTTAGGTCTCGAACCCCGGGCCGAAACTCCGCTACAGGTCCCCGTAGCTGCTACCCTGCACAATATGATCAGATTAGTAAGTCTCCATTCCTTTCAGCTTCTTTTCAATTGGTTGGACTCCGTCATTAAATTGGACTGAGTTGAACCCTCAATTTCAAACTGCTAAGTCTCCCTCCTTTCTTCTTTTTTCAACTCGTCTGATACTATCTGACTCTAGTTGTCAAGTCGGACTTTGGTCTCGAACCCAAGACCCTTCTATTAGTAGATCCGGCGTGTGCTGCAATGGAGCCTGTCAGTGCACGCTATAGGTCACCGCAGTTACTGCTGTGTATGGTTGGTTACCCATCCAACCCGGCGTAAAGGACCCGGCCCGGGCTATCCGAGTCGTTTGGTGGAATCAACTACCAAGCTACGCGGACCAGGTCAGTGGTCATCTATTTGTGGCTCATCGCTACACCTGACATATATAAGCAGGACTAAGCAGTGATTGTTTCTGCCTTTCCGGATTGCCTACTACCTTCAACCGCTGTCCTATCCTTTAATTTTGTTTCGTCTTTTTCTAACCATCCTTTCGTTCACAACAAGTTGTTCGTTATTATGCCAAAAAACTTTGAGGATGTATTGCAGACCCAAGAAATGCAGCCAGGTAATGCACCTGGCAGCCGTGTTCGTCGTCCATCTGCAAAGGTCCTAGCGATGCAAGGTAAATACTTAATTTATTGCCTGTGCCGTATACAGTACTGAGCCGCTAACGAGTCGTGGCTCGATATACAGACGATCACGGGCGAGAGAAAATCGCTCAGGAACGAGATGCACTGGTCAAAGCCAAGCATCGTGAGGAACGTATCCGAAAGCGGGATCAAGCCACGAAAGCAGCTCAATTCGACCCGCTCAAGATTCAACCCGGGCCTTCTCCGGCTCGGCAGGGTATGGCAGCTGAGGTGCCGTCTGTTGCAGACAAAGCAGTAAGTGCATTTTTATGTCCTGCACACGTCACGGTTTTGATCAAATCTACCAAGTTCGAATCTCGTGCGGCAGGAGGGCTTGCACGTACTCTAACCCGTGCTAGTCTGGCCACCCCACTGGCCACACTTGCAGTGCGGAGAGGCAACATCCCACCCCCACCTTCCTTGCCAAAGGCTCAGCAGGTACGTATCATCCGAGTCTCGTCTATTGTTTGTATGCATAGTAATCGATCTACAGACAATGCCTACCCGCCCCGTTCGTATCTTGGAACCAGTAGAGCCAATGAAAATGGGTGCACTCGCTTCGAAGGAGACTGCTGTGCGCCGCAAGAGAGGTCGCACACCTACTCCGTTCGTTGATAAAGAGACAAACGAGTAAGTGATTCAACAACTGTCATTATAATGCATCGACTGCTACTGATAACATCTATTCTGGTCACCCTGTTAGGTCTAATATACCTGATCGTGATGAAGACGACTTCGATAAACCACCGCTGGCATATACTCAAAGAAAGCGCGTCCGTCACGTCACTATCAGTGACGACAGTGATTCGTTAGCAGGCGAGACGCTCACGCTGGGCCCAGGCACGAAGAAGTCTCATCACACTGATGCGGGCAAACTAACCATTAAAAATCGACCGAAGGCCTCTGACTACCCTGAGGAAGACCGTCGACTCATCGCCACGGCGATTGAATACTATAACGCCCGTTTACTGAGCGAGAACCCTTTTCCCGAGCCCCGCGAGGAGCTCGACTGGGTCAAGGATGTCTTCGATGCAAGCTGTATATACCACAAAATACAGGATGTCAAGCTAGATCCTGGCAAGATCAAGATTGTAAGTGCTGAACTGGGCGGGCCACGGTACACTGATCATTCACCATGTCTTAGATTACCGCGCGTGGTTCGCATCTACGGGGGCAATTCAAATCGAAAGCGAAGGAGTTCGTTACCTCGTCATATGGGTTCAAAATGGGAGACAGTGTGGTCACCAAGGAGAGTAACCGTAAGCTTGTGATCCAGCTGAAGGATAAGTCCGGGTTTGCCTTCCGCGTAAGTGATGACAGTTAGTATATATCCTATGTACTTCAAGTTGACAAATTGGCTTTGATGTTTAGGATCTCCACCCTCGTCGCACCGGTCTCTACAAGAACGAGACGATCCAGCTGATCATCAACGACGTTCTCTTCAAGAAGAACTTGAAAGACCACGGCGAGGGAATCAAATGGCCGGAATATTACAATCCATTTCCGCGGGTAGGCTTTGCACTGACCCTCACAGCGGTGAGTACTATATGATGTGAACGAGCACAAAAATGCTAACACGAAAAAAAGATCGAGTGTGCGCTCGACGAGTGGTGCACGGGAAAGCGCGAACCCGTCCATTTCAAAGAAGATGACTACAAACCAGTCTATAGGCAGCATCTCCAGACCTTAAACTACTTCGACGAGCAAACTAAGAAGCAATGTCTCTTAGCTACCACCCTCAAGGAAGTCTTCGAGAACGGAAGGTAAGACGAGTCGAAATAGATACCCTTTGATAGATTTGTAGCACCCACTGATCGAGTACATCCACAGGTTGAACGCGGGCCTTGATGACGAGCAGAACACCAGCGTGTTCATGGCCATCACTGATGATGTCATTCAGGACGCAATCGAGGAAAACGGACAGGCTGGCGGGACCCCGGGCCGGGAGACTGACTTGGAGGAAATTGAGGCATTCGGACTCGGACAGGCCAGCGGGGGCGTGGTGATTGATGAGATTGAAGAGGAACAAAGTGGGTGGTGGCTTAAAGACGATGAGTTCAAGCAGGATGTTCTGGATAGGTCGGAAGGTGAGACCACTGGCAGTGGGTCAGAGAGTTGGTCAGATGTAGCAGGTGACTCGGAGATTGAGGAATAGGTGAATGGACAATGGTTTTGTTGTTTTGTCAATCAAATTGCCAGTGTGCTATGGTTCAAGTTAACTACGCGTAGCCTAAGGAAAATTTGGTCCTGTCCGTCGACTGTCTACCAAGCCGTGGGCTTTTCAACCGAACGCGACGTCGACGTTGATCACACGTTGTCATAACTTAAAAGAAGCGCTCAGTCATGCTCGAGCAGAGCATCGTCTCGTTCCACTGGCAATGCTCCGTCTCGTACGCGAAATGAAGGCAGAGGACGTCAAACCCGACCACATCATATACAACGCTCTGCTCGCGTGCATCGCCCAGGAAGGTCTCCCCCTCGAGGCATGGGCAGTCGTAGACGACATGAACGCAATGGGAATACCCCGAGATCATAAGCCCTACCATCATCTATTGCACGTGCGTTCACCTCTCCATCTCTTCTCTCGCGCACGCTCTCAATTTTCTTCAGGCGTCCAGGTGGTCCCCAGCAGATGCCATGTGGCATGTCCTGGAAGAGATGAACAAGCATGGCATCGATCCCAACGAAGAAACATACGCCTTCATCATCGCACGCGCCACCGTAACAGAGAGCATCGAGCTCGCTCTCCAGTACATGCACCAAATGTACTACGACCTTGGACTCGTTCCACACCTCACCACCGCCCAAGACGTCGTCAAACTCGCTGGAGACATGGATCTCCCAAGACTCGCCATCGAGGTTGCCCAAGACTTTGAGTCCCGCTCCCGGGGGACATGGTTCAAGTTGTGTGGATGGTGTTTTACATTAATATTCTGGCCATCCTCATCTTCTCGTTTTTGCTTCCGATTTACTCTTTCTGGCGGATGGACCACTCGGACTTCTCGTGGGGTGCGACCCGTGTCGTTCTGGGAGAATCAGGCAAGAGGATGATCGTCCACGTAGGTTGAGCACGTGTTATGGGTCGGATAGATACTAACATGCTTTGATAGGACGAAGGAAAGCTCGATCCTCGTGCGATTCCTCTAAAGACATGGAACGACTACGAAAACGAGCTGTGGGACAAGGAATCCAACCACTCGATCGGGACGTGGGTTCCTCCCGTCCGTCAGTTCAAGGAAGGCTATGCGGAGTCGCGCACTACGTCGCTCTACGGACACGAGACCGTCTGTGATCTTCGCAGCCACTCACCCGCGCGCCCTCGCAACAGTTTGGTATGATACCGCATGCAGGATACCAATCTGCTCCCATGTTGCAATTCCGCCCGCTGAATGATGCTGGGATGATCATGTATTCTTCGCAATCGATGGGGTGGAATCGCGACCCGGGACCAACTACTTTGATTTGCCGACGGTGCAGAATCCTACTGCGTTCGTGGATTACAACGGTACTGGTGCGGGTGCGGGTGGACCGCTCTTCGGACGTTGAGGCAATTAGTGGCCATGTAGGCTGCACTGGCAACGGCGACGATGATCACGGTGAGTACCCCGCGTGCTCTCCTCGTCCTCGTCCTCACCTCTATCCCATACTCCTCAACTCCCTCGCCATCCTCATTCTCCCCCTCTCGCCCCAGCGTACAGCAGCAACCACACAACGTGCACGATTGTCCGCGTTGTGCAGTTGCTCCTGCACGATGCCCTTGTTGCCATTACCGTTCACCATCCACCCCCATCCACCCGCTCTACTAGGACACAATCATGATACTACATTGTACAAGTCTACAAGACCCGGGCCGTAGACGTAAAGACTACGTAGACACATCACTAGAAGACTACAGTAGCGTTCGGAACCTCATTGATGCATCGCCTAGCACCTCTACTGAGTCCTTTCTGAGTTTAGTGTGTCGCCGACCAACAGGCGGTAGCCTACGTTATACCGTTTACCGTAAGTAGCAGGCCCGTGTGGGAAATCAATGTATTAATCAACTTTGAGCATGTGACAATTGTTCAACAGTGACACAGTCTCACACCGTACCGTGTACCGTGACATCGCAGCTAAAGCGGAAATATTACCTGTCACTGACAACAACCAGTGGCAAGGTAACAGTGTATCACTGTTACAAACCACTTACGGTGGGTCATCGAAATCGGTCAGTCAAATTTTCATCATGGTCTCAACTCGCTGACTCTCGAATCTCGACGAGTCCTGCGAGTCCTGGGACTCCTGGCTGGTTTTTTTCAACTTTTTTATTCAAATCTTACGAACATCGTTCGCTGCATTTATGATTCGTCGCAGTGGGCTTCGGCCCTATACCTGTGGGTCTGTGACTGTCGCTGCCCAGCTCTAATCCTTCACTGACACATGTTGTTTCATTCAAGTTTGATAACGGAGTTGGACATTAATATTCTTCCTAGACTGGGAATCTATTTCCCGTTTTGAAATGCTGTGCGAACGGTGGCAAGGTGCGTGGGAACTTAACCACGTATGTGTCCTGGATCAGATTAACACCGATTTTCTACGGTAGCTGCGGAACCCCGTTTGAAAGTAACCAACGGTTGAGCCATTCACCTTTGTCTTTGTGCCCCCTTTTGCTCACCATTAGTACAAATCGATTTTATAGCTTGTTCATAATGAAAACCGCAACCATGGGCCATGCTCACTACGACTCCGCATTTTACAACTACCCGTCTCGAATGGTGGCCCGCGTTCATGCAGACAAGGCATGCGACTGCTCTCCGCGTCGGGAGATTCAGTCCTTGAAGCCCGCGGATCCTTCACAGGCTTATAAGTCAATTCCACAGGAGAGGCGCCTGAGGCCTAAAATCGCTCATTCGACCTCTGCACCTGGGGCCATATCCTTGTCTGTTCAAGGTCCTGTTAGTTTAACTACCACTCCCCAGTTGCCCCAGCCTGCTCGCCCACCTGATGATAGTCAGGTAGTGGCTCCTCGCCGCACTTCGTTTTTCAAAAACCTCTGTAGCACCGAGGGGCTTGATTCAAAGCGGATCAGATCTAATCAATGGGACACTCTTCTCAAAGAAGCCATGAGTCCCAACATGTCCGAGGCCATCGATCAAGGTAATTCTGTCTATGAAATGTTGGATTCGTGTCACTGATTTCATGCTGCTGCAAGATACGTGCAAACGCATTCTAGATCACATCGCAAAGGCGGACCCCGGAAAAACTCTGAAGGCAATGCTTTCTCCCTAGCGTCTACTTACCATTTACTCATCTGTTCAGCAAACAGGTCTTCCATGATGTCCGGCCAGCCGAATTCGAGCTGCTTTTACATATTGTCGAGGACACGCCGTCTGTATTCTCGACAACCATGAGGTAAGTTTTCTTTTCGTGCCTTACACGTTCGGATTATATAATGATTCGACAGATTGATGTACGACGCCGATTCCGGTTGTATGCTTATCAAGATGCCAACTCCTGTGCATGACGAACCATTCGACGATCTGCAACACGCCCTCGCAAGAATTTTGGACAACCTACCACACGATGAAGACATTCTCCGTGTTCGCATCCTCATGAACCATAGTTTTATGGTCGGGCAATCCTCATGCATACCTGATATATTGGTATCGTTGAGGGACGCTCAAGGTTTCTCCGATGGTGCTCCTCACTATGTTTTAGTCGGCGAATGCGCGTTTTCTCAAAAGCGGTCGCATGCAATTGACAAGCTGCATCAATATGTCCAGAATCTCCCCCATCTCGCGGTCGTCGTTCTGGCCGTTATCCAGGAAACCAAACCATTCACCTCTCCTGCAAGGCATTCCAATGCATGGGATTTTTTCCAGCAGTCTGAGGTCCCCGTGTCGCAGGAGGGATTTTTTGCCTTACGTGCAGACACGCGGCCTCTCCGCATCGATGCCCCAGTTGTTGTGGGAGGGCACCACTGGTGCCAAGTCAGAAGTGTGGATTACACCGTCTGGGTCAGGCATCCAGGCGAGGATGCCATCGACCTCGATGCGACAGATGCCGCGCACGTGGCACACGGGGTACGTCGTGTTCTTTTTTTGACGTAAATAAACGTAAGTTAAATCACGCAATAGACCCTATTCCCTCAGGTCCAAATGGAGGCAGTCGAGGCGCTGCTAGAGCACGGCATGTCTTCGATCAAGCAATCCATCATCGACTTCTTAGCCGAACTCGACGAAACGTTGGAGCCCGACACAGTCGAGGCGATCACCCAAAGTGAAACCCCGTTCAGCATCCGTTGGAGAAGCTGCCGGGGCGGCTTACTCGGCGCTGTGAAGATCACCGCCTACCAGCGCTACCAGTGGTGGCTCACAAAGGTCGTTTTCAATGAATACGACTCCGAGTTCGTTCAGGTTGACTCGGAGTCATCGTCTGACGATAGTTCAAATTCGTCCGAGTCTATTGGCCCCGTCCGAAGCCGAGTTTCCCTCCCGGGCCTCATTCATAACCCCGCTCCACATCAATCTTCATCTCGTTGAGCAGACCCGTCCGGTGGCCAATAGAAGGGCCACGGGCCCGGGTAAATGAACGATGCCGGAAGCTAAATTAAGTGTCTTCAGGAACCCGCGTTTATCTGAATCGTAGTGCTTCTTCTTCTTCTTGTACTCGTTGTATAGTATGTGAGTCGTGTTTGACAAGCGTTTGTCTCCCGTGACGCAGGATTGCAGCATGCTTCGGCGACGGCCAAGTACAGCGTGCTTCGTAAAGGCTCACCCATATCAGAGGCAAGTGGCAGACATTTCAACTTTCAACTCTTCCGAGTCCTCCCTTGTCCCTTGATTCGACCACACTGCCAAACAGCTGAAATCAGTTCCATTCCCCAGCTTCGAGCTGTCGCTATGTCTGATTCTTCCTCTTCTGACTCGGAGCAATTCTTCCCTGAGAACCACTGGCACCATGCGCGTCTCGTGCCCGCTGCCACCAGCACCTCTGAGGCGGTCAACTATAATTCCCTTGAGTGTTCGCATCTCTTCCTGTGTTCATGTTTGATGATCAACTTCGTCATGACTTCAGCTCTCTACCCCAGATACAGCACGCAGCAGCCCACTCTCGACCCTTCCGACTCTCCAAAGATCGTTGGTTTGCTGCAGCCCGCCAGTAGTCTGACGCATCACGGGTAAGTCAATCACGCGATGTTCTTGCTATCATGGTTTGACGGCGCCATTCCTCGTTCATTCTCACTTTCGATTATCCCAGCTCTCATTGTTCACAAATACCCAAGCTTCGAGTCGCCTGCTCTGCTGGCTCAGACGCTTCAAGAACGATGTGGAGTTTCTGCGAACAGTGCGGCGCAATTTCGATGGTTCATACGGATTAAGTTGCGAGCAACTCCACTTGCTCGGCTTCTGCCACTGTTTTTCTTATCTTTCATCATTTTGCTGAGAGTAACTCATGCTTTCTTGGACATTTCGCCATCCTGCACCCCAAAAATTACACAGCAGTTGTCGATGTAATTATTTGGCTTCTCCCGCCAGCCCTCACACCGATCTCCCTCCACCATCACGACACCTCTCGACTCGATCCACCATCTAATCCTCCCGAACGCCAATTCCATTGATGGCTTCTTTCATTTGACTATTGCTCTGCTAGACCCGGTCTCCCGACTTCGAAATGCTGTCCTGTATATACTTGCTTCGATGTAAAACACCGCAATTGAGCAAATCCAAGCTGTCTGATTTATTTTGAGTGTGAGAGAGATGTAGAGCAATCCGGCCATGCGCGAGACAATAAACAAGGAAGCCGACATCCATATTAAGACAGAATCCAATGTTCGGCAACACGCGCGAAATCAAAAACACTTATTAAGACGAGATTCAACCCAAGCGTCCTAAGAAGGCAACATTGTGACCTGGTTATTCGCACGCATTTTCACACGCCTGTACCCTATGGGTCCAGGAATAAAACTTCACAGCCATATGTGGCCGCGCCAAGATATTCGGCAAGCATAGAGGGAGAAACTTGCTCTCAAGATTATCATCTGGTTCATCTGTGGCTGCGCCGTCTTCGTCATCGCTGTCCTTTGTCTTGTCATCCGAGTCTGTCCAACAGAGCACGTCTTCAGTACATCGGAGCTGGCCGCGCATTTGTAGACTAGTGCGCAAAAACCGCCATTCGGGTGAGGTGTTCGACCTCATACAGGCCGCAGCGACGCACGGGCGAGTTGTCGAAGTCATCCCTATGCAAACAATCTGGCAGCAGTATGGTGGGTTGGATGCTACTAACGTGTTCGCTGCTCAGGTACGTCGTCGACTTCGTTTAGTTTCTTTAGTACTCATTGTTTTCGCAGGTCAGCTCCCTTTGCAACGGTGTTTCTGGCTCTGTCAGTCCATGGGTGCAGCTTTCTGGCATACTGCGGCTAACACGACGGATGCTAATGCCCATTACCATGGTTTCCGTGCGATTACCGATGATTCTCGTCCCGACTGGTACTTCGAGAGTATGGCTGTCTTGCTTTGCCTCAACTCCTGACAAATCAGTCTTGCTGGTGCGCGCGCTAGAGTCATTCAACGCAACAACCGTGTTGGCTACATGGGATTCACCCCCTCCGAGTCGGAGATATTTAGCATGGCATACTCGGGTTCCTCCGTTGGTATCTACAACGGCCTCGTTTACGATCTGACGAACCATGGCCACTGGCAGGATCTCACAAAGACGATCGACAACCCGAACATTGATTCAGGGACGCTTTCCGCGCAGAAGACGTGCCTCCGCAATCTGTTCCTCATCGGTATGGTGGACAACCGAAACTCGCCCGTGTCTATTCTCCCAGTACATCCTTCTGGCCCTGTCGCTCATGGTCAGTCGCCTCGATCAACTTTGGTTCGCCCCGCGCGCCAGAGGATCACGACAAGTTTATGATCTGCCAGGTCCCTTGTTACACCAAAGCCGAGTTTTCGCTGCGCCGCACTATCGACTCACTCGCCCAGCTCAAGTACGATGATAAGCACAAATCACTCCTCGTCGGCTGCGATGGTAACATTGTTGGTTCCGACAATGACCGACCTACCCCCCGTACTATCCCGCACCACATGGCCAAGGCTTTTGAGTCGCTGTTCGGTTCTGTCACCTGTTTTCCCGGTTGATTCACTCTCTTCCACCTTCGTACCGCCGACACAAACAAGCCACTGTTGATCTCGAACCAGATGGTCTTGGATCATCCGCAGAATCGCCTTGACACGTTTCACATGAAGAACCTGCTACACTTGGGATTCGGAGAGGATCGTTACCTGACGACGCTCCTTTTGAAACATTTCCCGATGCAGAAGACGCAGTTCATGCGAGACGTCCACGCGTCCACGGTTGCGCCGGACGACTGGAAGATCCTCCTTTCGCAGCGACGTCGTTGGATCAACTTGACGGTCCACAATTTGGGAGAGCTCGTGTTTTTGGACCAGTTTTGCGGTTTCTGCTGTTTCTCGATGAGGTTTATCGTCATGATAGATTTGATGTCGACGTTGATTCAGCCGGTCACAGTGGCCTACGTGAGTGACGCGTCGATCTATTGTTGTGCATATTACTCACGAGTTGCTGCGGAAACAGATCGTCTACTTGATCGTTTCGGTGGCCACATTGGGGGAACAAATTCCTGTTCGAGTCATTTCTCAGTCTCAGATTATGATTGGTGCCGTATATGGTCTGCAAGCTCTGGTGTTCATCCTGCGACGCAAGTGGCCCCTCGCAGACTAGATGGCGAAACATGGATCTCGTGTCTCACGTCTTCCGAAGACATACTTATGTATGTTCATGTTCATCGGCGATCCACACCCCTCTCATCCTTTTTTCTCCAGGCCGAAGGTGACAAGTTTTGCTGGCAAAAAGTCGTGCACACATCGAACCTCACTCCCGACGAAGGCGCCTGTCTCTCCGTTCTCCATACATGTGCCCGTCACGGCCTCTCAGATCTGGCACAGGACGTCCGAGTCATGCGCGTACTCCGCGGAATGAGCATCGATACCTGGCGCGAACACCATTTCGCCTCCCTGGTGGAAGCCCTCTGCAAAGACAGCAAGCTCACAGATGCTCTACAGATCCTGAACGCGATGCGCAAACAGTCACGTTAATCCCACCAGCAAAACACTACAATCGTTGAACGAGTTCTTACAAGACATAGATCGCGTCGATGCCGTCTGGCAAGTACTCGATCAATGGCAGCGCCAAGGGAACACAGTGCTATTGTCCAAGCTTTCGTTTCCCCGAACGACCTGCAACGCACCGTCGGCGCATACAAGTCCCTTTCAGACTATAACTGCAAACCCAACGTCGAGACGTTCAACGCCCTCCTCTCGGGTTGCGTCGCCGTGAAACATCGCGAGCTCGGCGACAAACTCCTCCTCGACATCAAACAAGTCTACGTCAAACCCAACGCCAAGACGTAAACGTACGATCACATCGTCTTGCTCTGCCTCACACAACCGACGTACGACGACGCCTTCTTTTATCTCGAAGAGATGAAGACAGGGGTTCGTTCCTTCGGCCAGGGTGTATGCCGAGATCGTCCGGGTGTGTGTCGCCGCGAGGGATTCGTGGTACACTGTCGCCCTTGAGAAGATGAAAAAGAGTGGTTATGTGCTGTCTCCAAATCTACGTCGGTTTCTACCGAATCACAGTTTATTGCCGCCGCCGGGGCCCGACGGAGAAAAGGAATAGCAGGGGATAGGATGCTCCACCTCTAAAGTAACACGTCCATGCCATGGTTTGTCAGATACATATATAATGCACGAATTAATTCCTAATTCGCATGGCGGGTCGGTTGTTCCGTCGGAACACAGTCAGCCTGAGTAACGTCTTGCACTCGTCGAGCCGATTGCTCGAAAGACACCCTACGATCATTGTTGACCGTGAGTCCAGACATGTACTGATATGGACCCCTTTTCAATGCGGTGCATCCGACGGGCGCAGGGGTTCAACATACTCTTCGCACTGCGATATATACATATGTACGATCGAAGCAATGGTACCAGCTGAAAACACAGGATCAACCCATCGCCTCTTCCCAGGCTTTTATCTATTTCAATGAGACCATGCGACCTGCAACCGACTCGAAACATTTACCACAGAATTACAACTAGAAATGCCCCACCCCCACTCCCCGCATTCTTCCCACTCTTGCAACGTCTTGAACCTTCCCCAGCTTGAAACTTTTTTTACTTCCTCTTTACCTCGGTGGACACCTGGTCCTCGTCCTCCCAGGGACTGAAATTGGGCTTTCGGATCAGCGGCAACGATTGCAGCCACACAGGGAGCGCAGAATCCTTCTCTCCGATGCTCCTTCTCGCTACTTCCGCATGGATGTGCGCGGGCGACGAAGTAATGCTTCCCACGTCGCTGAGGCTTGTAAGGCGTTCGAGGCTCGTGTTCGTCGACCCACCAAGCGCCCGCTGCAACACCTCACGCTCCGCGCGAGAGGGGGCAAAGGCACGAAGCAGAGAAGATGGCGTCGAAGACGTCATGATGGGCGTCAGACCGTTCGGATTTAGTGCGTCGTAGGAAGGTGCAGACGTCATGGATGTGTCAGCGCTGCCAGTCTTGTCTCGTGCGAGCCTCGTAAGCCGGAACACTTTTGCATCTGGGTTAAGGCCGTTGCGACGTTTCTCATCCTGAGGTGCAGAGGACCAGCCCTTTGAAGTGGTCTCAGCGCCTTTCCTCGCGGCTTCCTGCATGTCATCTGATCCTTGTACCTCGTAGATAGTGTTCTGGCGTATAGACGATGGGTCGTAGCTAGACTGCCAGTGCCCCTGAGCACGTCGGACACGTCGAGCTGTTCAGATTCAACATCGAAAGGGTGTCCAGCATATTCGACAGGCGAAGACGTGAAAGAGCCATTCTGTATACCGAATCTTCCTTTCCAGTCTGCCGAGGGAGAATCGAGCACGGCTGATCAAGCTGCTTGGAATGAATGCTGCGGAAAGAGTGGGCGGATCACGAAAAGGTGAGAACGAAGTGGTTTGTCCTGTTTGAAAGTAACCGTTGTGGACATGACTAGGGCGTTGAAGCCCTAGCAACGTGGAATCAATGTCATCATCAAAGATGGTATAACCCGGAGCACGAAGAACTGCAGAAATGGTTCAGTCATCGTCCATGGCACTGGAAATTACGACGCACCAGAGGAGAACCCTACAAGCTCTGGAGGGCGCGACGGTTCAGATCCAGTGTCACCTCGGACGCGCTCTGACGATACCAGAACGTCATCGACGGGGACATCAAACGGGTTGTAAGACGAAAACCATGTGGGTGAGCCTGAGGGAGAGAGGAAGGGAGAGAGAGAAAGAGAAAAGGAGGGACCGTACCTCGTCGGCATCACCGTGCGCCTGCTTCGTGGGCCTTGTCCTCGATCTCGTCCTCATCGCGTCACCCAGACCTTGTCGTCTTGCCGTTGTCACGTCGCTACTCGGCGTCGTGCCATCGTCGCGTTGGTTGTCGGCGTTGTCATGTCGGCGTGGACGAGGTTCTGGTTGTTGTCGTTGTCGTCGATGGTGTGCGCCTGTTGGGACACGCTGGGTGAAGAGAGGAGGGAGAGGAAAGGGAGAGGGCGCACGGATGATTCGCGTCAGCCTCCGTGACTCGGAGTCGGCGTCACGCGAGTCGTCGCATCGTCGTCGATGGTGCGCGCCTGTTGGGACACGCTGTTAGGACACGCTGGGTGAAGAGGAGGGGAGGGAGAGGAGAAGAGGGCGCACGGATGATGTCGTCGTCGCGTGTCGTCGTCAATGGTGCGCGTACGAGTCCGTTGGGACAGAGGGAGGGGAGGGAGAGGAGGAAAGGGAGAGGGCGCGGACCGAACGACTGATCCTCTTCCGGCCTCGTATCCAAAAAACTTGGCACTCGTAAACAGATTGAGTCCAAATAAAACGAAGCTTGCCCAAAAGGATATCAGTCCCGCCGAGCACAAAGGCATGCAAACTCGACATACCGATACGAATCACCAGTGTGTGCGTACTACTAGATCATCGTTGGCAGCGAATTTTCGCTTAGTCTGAACGATGCGGTCATCCTTCCACCCTTTGCCTTCTGTCGACGTCACGGTTGTTCATCGTCGACTGTTTATATTACGTCCGTCAGTTCGACAAGCTAGTAAAACGAGAACCGACTTGCCAGCTTTAATTTGGGAACGAGCGGAAGGACGCTCCCGCTGAGCGATACGAACAAATGGATCTCTTTGATATACGACAGCGCCACCTCGTCGCTGTCGTTTTTGAGCATGATCACAATCGCGTCTCGGTGGCTTGACAAAAACTCGAGGGCTAAGCAAGTGAATCAGTACAATGCAAACGAATCAATCATAACACACACGACTCACCTGGTGATTCGCTGTCGGGTGCGAACGTACCCAGCGATGCGAGCATGGCCGCGACCAGCTGCAGCGCCGGCATAAACGAGCGAATCTTAGTCTACGAGCGCGTGAGCCAAAGCGGAGCCGCCGCCATCAACAACAAAGAAACGCACCCATGAACGACTGATCCTCTTCTGGCCTCATATCGAGGGCGTGCATAGGAACGCTAGCCCAGCGCAAAGCATTTTTTGTGCGTGGACGGTAACGTCACCCACGCTGTACTAGTCTCTTCCCACAACGAAAACGCTTCCTCTCGTCCCACCCCTCAAAACCCACCTCCAAGGCTCAACCTATGGCCACATCCCAGCCCTCCAGTGTAGTAGCCCCAACCGCCTCCTTAAGACAAAGGCAAACGAGAACGACCTCGACGCAGCCCCCTCGCTCAAGTTCCCAAGAATGCCACCAAGGCAAAGTCGGCACTTGCTCCCAAGGATGTCAAGCCTGAGGTCAAGGCCTCCGATCTGTCTTCCGCCAAGGCAAAGTTTGATGGCGTGGTCATCAAGTCAAGACTGCTGTAATCCACTGGCACTCGACCGCCCTTGTCCATCGTCTCCGCCGCACTTCCAAAGCCACTGTACCCCAGCCCCAAGTGCGACCACTAGCCGACGTAAAGGAGGACGTGGAGCCCGTTCCCGTGCACGCTGATGACGCTATGATTGTCGATTCGCCTCATCTGCCCCACGCAAAGCCGCCCAAGCTGGTCATCGTCTCCCCCTTGCTACCACCTCCCATGTGATCACGAGGTACAGCGAGCTGACTTGTCCAAGCGGTCGCCGGTATGTACATATAGCCTGGTCAGAATTTTTGACTAAGCTTCGTTGCCCACTCCAGACCGAGGAAGACAAGCAAGAGGTAGCGAGAGGGTGGGAATCGATCCTAACATCGTTCCTGCTACAATGCCGCTGCGGTGAGGTTGAAGGTCTCGAGAACCTCAAGGTTTGTTTTCTGCCCGCCAATGATTTCTTGATGCTCTTATCGATGCTCCACTCCCCAATGTCCAGGCCACTCTCGAAGCGATTCGCAGAATGTTTTTGTCGAGACTCGAATGAGAAGAAATCGAAAAAGAGCAAGACGAGCAACTGGCGCTTTCAGAACTTGAAGACGAACTTCCGCTGATAGACGTCCTCGTGGATGACCACTTCCCACTTGAACGTCAAAGTTGGCGTCCGCGAAGAGGATGACAACCGGGTTTTTGAGAAGCGGCTAACTTCCTCAGACCTACCCGATGAGGCAAAGCTCTTTGTCGACCATCGGACGAAAACGGGGCCCGGCTTGCCCCCTCGCTCGACATCCACATCGACAGTGAGACAGAGGCTGATCCAAACGGCGATGAATGGGATGATCCTGATGCTGAGGACGCCGACGACCCCAAGATGGTCAGCGAGTACGTCAATGAGATCTTCGACTACATGAAGCACGTCGAGGTATTTCTCTACCATACATTCCACTCTTAGTCCATCCACTCACCAGATTTTTCAGCTCGCTACCCTCCGCAACCCCGATTATATCAAGCTCCCTCATCCACAATGTCGTTGTCGTTGTCGTTGTCGTTGTCGTTGTCGATGCACACGCACATGCCCCCGGCCCCCCTCATCCGCGATGACGATGCTGCTCACATACACGCTCCCCCCTCATTTGCAACGTTGACGACGTTGACGCCACCCATACGCACCCCCCTTCCCTTCCCCCCCACTGCAACAACACACCTCATCCGCAACAATGACAACTCGCGGGGATGATACATGAGGTATGGGACGAATCGGTTGCCTCATCATGTTGTGAATCTGAACATGTCCGTAGGTTGGGTTAATAAGGACACGAACGGAGAGACAGGTTGCCATGTGAGTAGCTGTCCAGCTTCTCGAACATACCTAATGTTGAGGATCCGGTAGGGCTTACGAATACTACGAAGCAATTCGACCAGGGAAGCCCGAGGCGAGGCATATCACTAGGAAATTCAAGAAAACATTTTGCTGGGACGACCTGACAGTCCATTTCATCGGAGTATGGTAATCTTGCTACCTTCTTTACTCAGTCGAACTATGCCCAATACTGGTCTTGTTTAGGGATACGGTTTCCTCCGTAGGACTTTCAAGAGGGGACGTCTCGCTCCCAATGTCTTCGCCTGCGCGTTTCATTCGACACGCACTTGCTCTGGACGAGCGTAGGGTCAAATTCATACCAGAGTATTTTCGCGAAACGAGTTTAACTCTGCTGAGGACGCCCTTGACATTCAACGTGTTGATACATCTGGCGGCAACCAGTCTGGCGACCGAGTCAAGGAAGTCTGGTTCCCTGGTAGTCATTCAGACGTGTGGGTACCACTTCCGGAACTGTATTCATCACACTCACGATTGCTTAAGAGGTGGAAAGGATAAGCTTGGCAAGATTTATCAGGCCGGGAACATATCACTGTTATGGATGTATCGAGAAGCCGCTGAACGCGGTCTCGTATTGCGCTCGACAGATGTTACCTGGGGGCCGGATGATATTGACTTTGGTACCTGTAATTCAATGAGTACTTTTTGGCGCATTGTCGAATACATTTCCATAAAGCAACAAGTATCCCATGGTGGTCTGGGTAGGGATGCTCTGCGGTGAGGCTTGCACCAGTCACGCTACTCCTTATTGTTAACTTGCCACTCAGTAGCATGCATCGGTCGGAGCCACGTCTCATCATGCCCCACCAAAAAGTTCATGCTTCAATTTTGTATGCAAACGGCTATAAGCCATTAGCAACACGCTTCGACATATCTATGATGTATGAAACACTCGAAGACACGGAGCTGGATGAGCATCTCTGGGGGACAGATCTGTTCGGCAGCATGGACGCGCAAGAGCTGCCAGTGGTAAACTCGTTCAAGTTGGGTCGACAACAACTGTTTGCAACAGAGTGTCTTGACAGGTTACTGTTCATGCTGCGATTCAGTAAGTTTTACCCCGTTTTGATATACATAATAATCACTCCTCCGTGGTGTTCAGGCGAGGGAAGGCGACGCGTTACAAGTGTAACTGACTGGCGAGAGAAATTCGAGAAAATCATTGATGACAATGATTCTGCACCGCACATTAAGCTTATTGCCATCGTCGCCTATTATGAAGCTTGTGAGTAGTTCATCTCTGTCTCCGAAGTGTACATTGTATATAGTATTCCATCACAGCATGCAATACCCGGGCACAGTCGCCAAACCCCTCGCTGCTTCTTAGGATACCTTCACGTGCATTCGATAACGCGAGATAATGCCTGGTTAACATTTTGAGAGATCACAAGCATCAATACAATTTCAGAGCAGTTGCTCTCTTGAATTCCCTAACAAGACACGAGCATTTGCGAGAGCGCATTCTTACCCAGAACGTCTTGGAAACTTTCGTGAAGTTGGTCGATTTTACCATCGCCACCACGGTTAAAGGAAAAGTACCCAAGTTTGGACGACAAGAGAACAATTTCGTACAGGTTATGAAAGGCTTGAATAGCCTGTTGCAGTTTAGTGCGTTGAATGATCATCATACTTCTTAGATTTACTTATGATCTGTCAGAGACTACCCGAAAGTCTATAATCCCAAAGCTCGCGGAAAGATACCCGAAATCCGAAGTGTCAAGACTCGGCCGATTATTGGCGGTCAACCGTAAGACGACACCTTTGATCTAGTAGACCACACTAATGTACAGTTCGTTCCAGACCCACTGTTCTTGATTGCTGCACTCCGCATGGTGTTGACCCTTGCACGAATCCCAAAAGGTATATATGTTCCCAAATATTCCTGACAAGCTCAAGTTCAGACCGGTACTAACACTTGACGGCAGCCAACACGGTATTCTCTTTCGTGGAACCTAGGATCCGCGAACTGGCGAAGAAGCGTGGCGGAACAATCGGTCTCTCGCCGTCAAAATATGGTTTGCCCTTCACGGTCCCAATGAGCCACGTAGGCCATGTTTTTTTCGAGTTTTTTCTTCCTTGTTTGAAATGTGCACACGCACTCTCAACTCAATTCGTCGATGACGACGACGCGAAGACGCAATGACAACGGACAAGAACAACAATGTCCAACGGCGTGACGACGACGATCACGACAATAACATAGAATGTAATGACGACGACGAACGCGATGACATGGTACGGTGCGTCAGTTCCTGCCTCTCTCCCTCTCCCTCTCTCGCCTCATGTCAGGCCTTGTCCACACCACCAGCGCATGCCTCCTCGACGTGACGACGACGACGACCCAATGACGCAAGGACATAAACAGCAACGACGACAGCATACGCTCCGTTACCACACACACCCTCGTCCGCAATCACGACAACGCGTGCACGCGTGCACCCTGACGCACCACGTCGACGACCACCTGTTCCCCATTCCGGCATCAATGACGGCGTGTGGCGACTGCCGCGCACTCTCGTTCCGCCAAGAGTGCACGACGGTCACCATACGCCATCGTCTTCTTCTCGTTCCCTTTGCCTCCGCTCACTGAGCTACGTTCCCGTGGGTACTATGACGACTAGCGCCGCCGCCGCCGACATGACAATGGCAATGCAACGGCACACCACGATGCAAAGACGACGAATGTCGGTGTGGTCGCCTTTGCACGCTAGGTGCAAGATGACAGGGGGTAGATGGGGACGAGGATGGAGCAAGGACATGGTGGGGTGAAGGAGGGCGACACAGCAAGGGGATACGAGGACAACGACGACGACGACAGCAACAGCAAAAACAAGTGCAGCGTACAGGAGCGACGGCACAACGTGCACAAACGTGCACATTGTGTGGTAGCTTCTGCACGCTGATGCGAGAGAGCGGGGGTGGTGACAGGACGTACGCACTGGTATCTACCTGCATCGGGTGTGGGTGTGGTTGGGGTTGGGGTACCTGGGTGAACCCATATCATTCTCTAGCTCAGGGAGAGGGAGGGCGAGGGCGACGCGGATGATAGTGGTGCCACAGTGCCAGTGCCGCACGGCCCACACCACCATTGTTGTCGTGCCGTTATTGTCGTGTCAGGGCGCACACCTCACTGTAGCGTCGTGGCGTAGTGTGGGTGTCTGACGCATCTGTGGCATCTCTGCAACATGTTTCTGAGCGCTGGATGATAAGATGGGACGCGAAACTCACTCGAATCAAAAGCCCCGGCGCTGCCCTAAATTTTCGAATTTCCGAAAACTCGCCTTTTCCGTACCGGTCTATGCGGGATGGGATCGCTGATTCCGAGTCGAATGGTATCATTTCCGAAGAGTTCCGAGTGAGCGTTGAGGTGCTACAACAGCGCAAGCGCGCAAGGCAAAGGAAGGTCGGCCCTAAACATGTGGCGTGAGAGAGTGCCTTGTTACACCCCCCCCAACCAGGCAGCGCCCAGCTGCCTCTACTGTTCTGCAGTGCCAGTCCCGTCCCAGGAGGCCATATCGTCGGCCTCAGCAACTGGTTCGTCAAGGTCTTCTGCGCCCATTTCGACAAGACTGTTCTCCCCGGTGATCTCTCTCCACTGATCTGAGAGTTGTCGACTGACTGATTAACAGCGGCAGGTGCTGCGGTGGCGCTCGGGGTAGGACCTGGGGTAGGACCGATGATAGGCGAGGCACTGGAGGACGCCTCGGCGGCGGCGGATGGTGACAGGGAAGCGGAGTGAACTGAAAGTGAGCCTAACTGATATTTTCTAAGTTTCTTAGCTGCCCGTTTACTGAGAGTGGTCGGTAGAGCGGCGTCTGATCAGACGCCGCGCGGTGATGCGCGCTGGGCGCGATCGGTGAGCCGGCATGGCGAACCTGCGAGGGGAATTAAATAACTGCGGGTCTTCGGCGTTCGGCCGAGATGCACCCGATGGTAAGTCGTCAATCCGTTTCACATTGTGCAGATCCAGATAATCAGTAAAACTTTGCAGGTGATGTATCCGATAATAAGGCAGCCACGTTTCGTCGCCGGTAGCCCACCGCACTTGAAGCATGGTCTCAGCTCCTCGCCTGGAGTGACCAATTATTTTGTCTGCCGTCCAAGTAGGGTCGTCGTCCTCAAAATCAACGGCTTGGTGATCTAACCGTCCTGGAAACAGACGATCGTCGTTAGGGACATGGATTGATGCCAACTTTGGGTCGTTGGAGGTGAGTCCAGAACGTACTCGAGAACAACGAGTCCCGATCGCTGACTATACCCTCCGGTAATCCATGATGTTTATAGATTCGAGAAGACCAGCTTGGCTACCTCTTTTGCAGAGTAATCGGTTCGGCTTGGAACCAGGTGCACCTTGCCGGTAAGCAGGTCTATGACGGTCGTGATAGCGTTTAACTCGCCGTCTCGATTCTTAGATAATGGAAGGGGTCCCATAAAGTCCATCCCGATCTGCTCGCGTGGAACACGAGGAGCCAGGGGGCGGAGGCGGAGGCACAGGAAAGGTCTGCCTTCGAGGTGGTCGAGCAACAGGTACTGGTGGAGCAGGTTGGCGAGCCCGCCCAGGAGGAGGCTGGGTCGGCGCTGCACCTCGGCGAACCTGCGGAGGAACAGCCCGGCCAGCAATTCTGGGAATTTCTGGAGCAGACGGCGGAGGTCTAGCCGCCAACCGTGCACTTCGTCGACCAGGGAAATGACCACCGGCCTCCATGCCCACCAAAATGGGCATGGTCACCAGAGTGTCCAAGGCCGGCGGTTGATCTTCATCGGCCCAAGCGACATACTCGGACGGGGCACGCCGTGACAGTACCAGGAGCGTCGGAGGAGTAGAGTCGGGATAATGCATCAGGTAGGATGTTCTACACACCAGGCAAGTACCTTATTTCGAAGTCAAACTCGCTAACCTTCTCGAGCCAGCGAGCCTGTCGTCCGGTCAAGGTGCGCTGATTGCACAGATAGATTAATGCATTATGGTCGGTTAACCAAACAATTCGGACTCCCTGCAGGACGTCCCGATAGCGCAGCATGCCTTCAACTCCTGCGAGCATCTCCTGCTCGTGGACGGCATAATTCTGCTGCGTCGTCGTCAACTTGGCACTGAAAAAGGCCGCAACTTTGGCCGTCTTCCAGTCATCACCTTGCGCAACCACGGCCGCAACACCACTGATACACGCATCAGTCATATACCAGACCTGCGGGGCGCCGTCACCATACACGAGCGGCACACGGCGATGATCCGCACATAATTGTGCATAGGCCTTGACCTGATTGAACGCGCGTTGTTCGGTGCCAGTGTCCGTCCACCGGAAGGGTACAGTATCGCTTGTACTTGCTGACAGTACCCCCATAGGTACTCGTACCTTGTAGATATCGTCTGCGAGGAATCCCGCAGCGCCCAGGAACCCACGAAGTAAGTCACGGTTCGTCGGGACCTTCCAATGGACCACCTTATCAACTTTGTCAGGGTCCATGCGAATTCCATCCGCATCAATTACTCGGCCAAGAAGCTTCGTGTCCTTGCACAGGAAGCGAAGCTTCGACTCGCTAAGGTACAAGCGCTCCCGCTTCAAGATGTCAATCACGGTGCGTACGTGTTGCACATGCTCAGCAAGAGTGTTCGAGTAAATGACAATGTCATCCAGGTCCCAATATGCGGCCCGAATAGATAGTTCATCAAGGCTTGGTAGGTCGCAGGTGCATTACAGTCGCCAATTTGAATGACCGTACTAACCATATTTCCATCAGGTATTTCCATCAGGAGTCGTGACAGCCGATCGGTCAACGTGCTCAGGTATGATGCGTATTTGCTCATAAGCGTCTTGCCCGTCGATGATCGATCGATATTTTTCTTTACAGACACGACGAAGGATGCCGTCAATATCTGGAAGCGGGGAAGATACAACGGTGCGGAGCTTATTGCTCCCCACTTTCTTGATGAACAGCATGGGCACAGTATTCCCATTCGTGGTAACCTTCCAGCGACCGGATTTCAGGTAAGCATTACGCTTCTCCGCCCACTGCGGTCTCAAAGCTTCGGGGCACCGGGGTGCACGCCAGGGATAGATTTTGTCCGGCTCGATTAGCGGGATCGAGTGATTGATTGTGCGCAGTGGAGGTAATTCGGTTTCACTTGCTTTAGCACACAATGGCTTAGCAAGTTCATACAGCTGCTTCCGAACCTCCTCGAGGTGTCCATCAAGGAGTTCAGAGACTCGTGACGCCAAGACTTGTACTAGACAAGTTCGGTCGACTCCGAATGGGATGATGATGGTGACGAGAGGTGATGAGAGGTGATGAGAGGTGATGAGAGAATGATGACATGACAGGGTGGCACCCTTGTAGTTCTGTGTCATGTAGTGTTATGTATGCTACATATTGAATTATTATATGGTTTGCTACTCACTACAGATTGCTCCCAAGTGGTAAGATAATATGTTCTGAACTGCGGTTTGCTACAGAGTGCTACCACGGTGTTTGGTAGCTTTGGTAGCTTTGGTAGTACATATGGTCACTTACTATAGCATGCTATGGAGTGCTACCATGTCTCTGGTAGTACAGGTAGATCTAAGATAATTACTATGGTTTGCTACAGTGATCTTGGTAGCATAAACTACGGTTTGCTACCAGTCACTATGGTAGTGCTAGTCAAGAACTCAAGTGTCTATGTAGGGCAATATAGTAGGGGGAAGACTATGGTGTCTACTGGTGCTACTGGTACTATATAGCACATGGTAGCATTCTGATTTTTTACAGATGGGGGACAGAGCAATACTATGCGATGCTCCTCTTGCCTCTGTCCCCTTGGTGGGCTTTTCTTTTATAGACGACTACTCTATGACTTCATGCTATGTAATCCTCTGGCGTGCTCATGGCGTGCTCTTGT